>VUQI01039086.1:0-13993 GCA_015106735.1 Paratilapia polleni | reverse complement strand
GATGTTGTTTTGGGGTCTTTTGTGACCTCTTGGATGAGTTGTCGCTGTGCTCTTGGGGTCATTTTGGTCGGCCGGCCACTCCTGGGAAGGTTCACCACTGTTCCATGTTTTCGCCATTTGTGGATAATGGCTCTCACTGTGGTTTGCTGGAGTCCCAGAGTTTTAGAAATGGCTTTATAACCTTTTCCAGACTGATAGATCTCAATTACTTTGTTTCTCATTTGTTCCTGAATTTCTTTGGATCACAGCATGATGTCTAGCTTTTGAGGATCTTTTGGTCTACTTCACTTTGTCAGGCAGGTCCTATTTAAGTGATTTCTTTATTGAGAACAGGTGTGGCAGTAATCAGGCCTGGGTGTGGCTAGAGAAATTGAACTCACGTTTCCAAAGATGTGATCAACCACAGTTAATTTATGTGGTTTAACGGGGGGTCACTTTTTCACACAGGGCCATGTAGGTTTGGATTTTTTGTTTCCCTTAATAATAAAAACCTTCATTTAAAAACTGCATTTTTGTTTACTTGTCTTATCTTTGTCTAATATTTAAATTTCTTTGATGATCTGAAACATTTAAGTGTGACAAACATGCAAATAAAAATAAGAAATCAGGAAGGGGCAAACACTTTTTCACACCACTGTATATACTGTATTTCCATGTATGTTCGCACATGTTTCAATAAATCGCTGCACCTATTTCCCATTTTCCTAGCAAAATATAAAGAAAGGAGGGGTGGCTAGACTTTTGCACAGTACTATATGTTATCATTCATTCAGATTTCACTCTTCTGATGGATTTGATGGATGTCTTTCCCCCATAATGTGGAGCAGTATGAGTCCTCCTAAATTAACACCAAAAAAGATGTTCAAACTTTAAATTATATTTGACAATGTAGCCTCCATAACTCTGGTGCAGGAAAGAGGCAGAAATAAGCACAAAATTCAAAAAAGTGAAAATAAATAAATAAATAAATAAATCACAGAGATGCACATTCACTCAGGACTTATAATATCACAGTTTAGTGAAATACAATAGGTAATTTGAGAGATGAAGAGCACAGTTCAGCTCTACAACTTGCAAAGTACCAGAGATTTACTAGAGATCTTCATGCAATACCAATCCTGTGTGAGTGTGGTTAATTCTTATTTTCTCAAGAACGACCGGCTGGTGTGAACCATGCCTCAGTCACAACAAGCATGAAGCTGGCAAAAGCCTTTCTAAAGACTGTGTTAATCAGTCCACAACAAGACAAACTGGCTACAAATGAAGGAAATTCAGGATTCAACTATCCCTAGGATAGGGATTCTGGCAAATATCGTACAGAGAGCAAAACATGAACAGGGTTAAAAAGCACCTAGGGGTAAAAGCAGAAACACCTGCAGAAGTGCATACAAATCTGTGTTCATGCATCCATTATAAGAAAGGTGGGCAGGGAAGGACACCATCCAGGTGGTCTTCTATCTGTTAAAAGACCAGCTGGACATTCCACAGCAATTCTGGGACATTGTTCTGTGGACAGATAAGAAAAAAGCTGAACTTTCTGGCAACAATGCACAATGCTATGTTTGGAAGAAGACAGCACTGCAAACCCACACCAAAATCTCAAATGCATTCAAAATAGTATCAAGAATTTTTAAAAGAAAAAGAGGAGCAGTATGAAGATTGGACAAGTTGGATGGAAATTACATCTTTTCAATCCTGTGACAAGACCTGAGGAGGCAGTTCAATAGATTGCAGAAACAATTTTTGGGGAGGAATGGTCCAAAATTCCTCTTCACTGTTGTGGAAGTCTCATAAGCACCTATGGGAAATATCTGATGCAGGCTGTTGCTGCTAAATGCTAAACTGAAGAGTTTACTTTTCCAAGCAAGATTGTGAGTGATTACTCTGTGTGTTTAATAAAGATATGTAAAGTGAGTTTAAGTTTAGTCGGATTCTGTTTGTCTGTAAGTGCAACTTAGATGAACATCAGAACACATCTGATGTCGGGGCGGCTGTGGCTCCGGAGGTAGAGCGAGTCGCCTACTAATCGGAAGGTCAGTGGTTCGATTCCTGGCTCCCCTAGTCTGCATGCCGAAGTATCCTTGGGCAAGATACTGAACCCCACATTGCTCCCGATGCGTTCATCGGAGTGTGAGTGTCTGTGTGAATGTTAGAAAGCACTTAAGTATAGATAAAAGTGCTGTATGAATGTATGTGTGACTGGGTGAATGTGGCATGTAGTTAAAGCGCTTTGAGTACACAGAATCTGAGTAAAAAAGCGCTATATAAGTACCAGTCCATTTACATCTGATGAAGAATGACCACAGAAATCTTTGTAATTCCAAAGGGCACACAAACTTTTTTTTTTTTTCCAGCAAATGAAAATGGAAATGAAACACAGTCCTGCTGTATGCCCGCCTTACTCTGCTTTGTCCATGAATCATTCCTGTCGGTATCCCTTAAGAAGTTCAGTGCTCCTGTTTGATCATTTTATTCATTCATTTCCTTGATGGAGCCTCGTTCCTTTTGATTCATTAGATGTGATGCTTGATTTAAGGCTTAATTGGTGAAACAAGTATCTCCCTGACTCTCTCAATCTCTCCCTCCCTCACAGTTTGACCTTCAAAAATGACAAATGCAATAACAGATTAAGGTCAAGATAAAGGACATGAAATGCCTATTTGCTCAATTGCAGTACACATAAAAAGGTCAAATTTGCATCAGTCTCTACAACACAGTGGTACAATCAGCACTGCTGATGTGATTTACAGCTGATGGATTCCACTGATATAGAGGGCATTGCTGAAAATCATCAGGCACACCGAACCTCCGTATAGCAGTGTTTCGCAATGAGGGATTCAGTGTGTGATTGTAACCAATCACTCCAACACTCAGCGGAGGAGCGGTGTGAATAATTAATTCAAACACATACAGTGTTTACTCTGCTCAGCTGAGACACTGACACAGATGCAGCAAGAACCGGTCAAAAGAAGTCAGGCTTTGATTACAAAGAAAACTCCCGTGGCATGCTATTGCTGACAAGGTGTTTCAAAAGTGTCCTCATGTGTACTTTAGAAACATTTGGGGAGACAACATTATTTACTTTGTCTCCAAGTGTTAGATGAGAAAATTGATTCCACTCCCATGTTATGTGTTAGGTATAGAGCTGGAGCTGTGAGGATATTTACCCAGCTTCACACAAAGGCTGAAGACTGAAAGCAGAGCAAACAGCTAGGTGGGAGAATGCACGTAGCCTGTAAAGAAAAGCACAGAAATGTGGCTCCCAGTAACCTTCAATTTTGCATTTAACTAGTATTTTTGCGTGTTAATAAGCTGGTTGCTTGCAGCCACTATGTCCAAAGTCTCCCATGAGACATGTGGAGACTTTGGACTTTAAAGCAGTATTTGACAGATCTGGGCCAAACAAAGAAAATGCATATTATAACAAACAATGCTAAGTGATTGCTTTAGCTGACAATGCTAATGCCATTCTCATCTATTGCTTGTTAACTGATAGTCATCCTTTCCAATGTGTTATGTTTCTTTTCCCTTCACATTTAACCTATTAAACAGGTTAAACATCAGTTATTCTAGGATTTCAATTCATGCCCTTATATTGTTTGCATATGCATTAGAGTGCATGCAGCTCCAGCTGTTCAGTCTTCAAGACTGCTGCCACATGTTTGGCTGGATACTGGCTCATCCATAAACAGCCTACTGCCAGCCTTCGTTCACTGACTATACACGGAACAAATGCAGCCAATGATGCTGTGACTGAAAACGTTTCACCCGAACTACAACAGGTGGCTTACCTGCTGCTTCTAGGTTTGACTGACAGTGTGTAGAACAAACCTGATGACACCGCAAACTCCCAGAAAGCTTAAAAGTCATCAGCTGCAGCACCACCACCACCACCACCAGCAGCAGCAGCAGCAACCACAGGAAAGGACTCAGCAGACAGATTGTGGGGATTGTTTGACAGTCAATTTAGTGACAGCCATAGTTCCCATAGTGCTGCTGCTGATGCCAAGAGGTCAAAAAAATACCCCAATGATACATTTGTTCCAAGGGACAAATGTGTATCCACATCTTTATATCTGAGCAAAACAAAGAAAAAAATACCTATATATCTGCAACAAGTATGCTGTGTGAATGGATTTTTTCCAAGGTTGAGGAGGTAATTTGCAACAAAAGAAGCAGACTCAGCCCAAAAAACAGCTGAAGAACTAATATTTTTGAATGAAAATCTTTACATATGACAAATGTAGACATTGTTACTTGATATTTTCTTATTCATCTTCATTTTCCATAAGCATAATTAGCTGTATTCATTCACACTTCATTGCACCATAGTCGAAACATCTTTAACAAAGATTATTGGGGCCTACACTTAGCCTACCTACAAAATAAGCAGCATTCAGATCCATGAAACCTCTGTGGTTATCACAATAAACATAGCAGCCTTTTCTCAATATATTTTATTTCATAAATTAGTTTGTTGTGCATTGCACTGAATTACTAAGCAACTGAAACAGCCTCACGTATGGTAACACAACAGGGTGAAAATAGTATTTGCTGAAACACACATTACAGTTACAGCTTGCCATCTTTAACAGTCTCAAAGGTTTTCTTACTTTGTTGTGTGGGGATTTCTCCAAAACATGTTGTTGATCATAATTATTGATAGTCTGGTATAATAAGTTGTCTGTGTTGTTTCATGGAATAGCATTATCAAGATGTGACGATAGCAAAAGTGGCCAGTAGGTGTCACTGTGGAGATGGGTGTCAGATTGTTTTGAAACCTCGATACAATTCCAGCACAACTGCTTCAAACGTTTCAGTGTTTCACAAAGCGCGGCTTTGCCCATCACTGGAGTAAGGTTCAAAACAGGACAAAAGATAAGCATCAAATTAGCTACTTTCAAATTGGCCTGAGCAACTCTATCACCCTGAGCAGGTCAACAATCTGACAATGACTGGAGAGATGAGCTGGAGTTAAGACTGCAGGTAAGTGGTAATGAGACACAGGTGCACCAGCCGGAGCCTGGAGAAGCCACGCCTGCTCTGGGAGGAGGTAAGCACAGTTAATGTACCACACACACAAACACTACATGATAGAGGGATACAAAGATAGAGCTGCTTTGCTTTGCACACTACACCACATTTATAAAGTTGTTTCTTGGATTGATTTTTCAGTGCAACTGTAATATATATAGTAACCTAAAACTACTATGTGTAGAATATAGCTTCCTTTTCATTAGTCAAAAAGTAGCAGCAGTCTGCCAATGTCTTTTTCTGAAACTACCACTGGAAGGCGCCAAAGCTGAAAATCCAAAAATCCAAATTAGATTTTTGTATCCAGTGTGCGCTAAAGTATGTTCTAAACATCATTTAAAATCTAAGTCCGTCGTCTGTTCCTTTTGTTTCATTTTTAAAGATAGCTCCTGCGGGTTTTCCCTTAACCGCTCTCATTCTAAACCAGCACACAACCCTGAGCTATTCCAGTCAATCTCTATGGATTTTGCTCTGCTTTTAGTTTGGTGTTTGTGTGTGTGTGTGTGTGTGTGTGTGTTTGTATTATTTATGTTGTGTGGACTGTTGTGTGGAGTCACATTGTGGAGAGCACGGCCACCTCTCTGAGACAAAATGTAAATCTCCATAATGTAAATCAATAAATTTTAGTGTGATGACTTAGTCGTGATTACAATTATTTTTATATTTCCGGGAAATGAATGTATGTCGTTGTAATCTCCTCTGAAGAGATGGAAACACGACTGTGGTGTTTGTGTGTGTGGGCGCTGAAGAAGAGTGGCCGCACTATACAGACCATCACCAATCACATGCAGCCAGCAGAGTCTCTTAGTTCAATTATTAAATCCCTATGTGTCCACCCAGCCCACACACTCAGGCCAGTTTCTTGGCAAAGAAATTGACCTGAAACTGGGAACTGCAAGATTTAAGATACAAACTTTTAGGAGCTTTAAAAACGCAGACAGAAGGTGATTTACCTCGAATATATTTAATTGATCAGTGGCTTTTGTCATTTATTCATCAAACAGAAGTCACTTTGCTGTGTTTACAGTGTCAGGCTTGTCGGTAAAAACAAAGCAAACTTCATTCCCTCACAAGAATGTGTTTAGAACCACGAGTGCGCCCAGTTGTTTCCCTAGAACAATTTCAATGCCTGCTCAATTCACTCTTGTCACAGAGACCAACAATAGAAGCGTACATCTTTGTGTTTAGTACAGCACGCTGAGATACCTGCTGTCCAAGGCAAGACAGAGATGCAGGAGGAGAGGAGGAGACTTGGCATGGAAATCTAACCAGATGTTCTGGCACTGTGTGCATTTGTCAGTCAGCTCTGCATGCAGACTGGAAGGAGGTTTTGTTTGATATAGATATATTTATTCATATGAGGGCATATGAGATCCATTGGACTGCAGTCTAGTTTAAAATATTACTCATAGGGTTGGATGACTATTGTTTCAGTATATCTTTTTAAATAAAAATAAAATAAAATATATAGCATCATCTCATTGAAATTCAATCATTACTAAAGCTTTTTTTTTTTATGCAAGAGAGCCTATAAAGAGAAACTGAATGGTCAAAAATGAGGTGTGTTTTATTTACTCATGTTGTCAGTCATGCATTGAGTTGGATGCAAGAAAACATTATACCTTAACAGTTGCTGGTACCTGAAGGTTGCTTTCAAGTAGCACAGTGAATTCGTTTTTTGTTTTTTTTTTCTTGTGTGCACTATGATCCTACTATTGATTAAAGTTAAGCAAAACTAAAAGCAATGTTGTTTTCTCCTTTATTTACATCAGCACTGCATTTCATCTTATAGTGACTCACCTTTATTTGCATTTTCAGGAATCTCTGGAAATAAGTTATGATTAGATAAACTAAGCAAAACATTGTGGTCTTGTCACTACTTCCCAAGAACACTGATTACAGTGACCATCAAACTAATGGATCAATGTTAGATAGCTAGCTAACACTCACTTTTGTTTTGTCACCAGCTGGAGGATCCGGAGAACCTCTGGATGGGCCCATGCCTCATGGACCAGAGCCTGCCTATGGTCTTCTGCCATGTAAAGGACAGGAAATGCTGGGTAATGGCACAAAATTGGCTCTCCTTAGCATAGGCAATGATATAGTAATTTATGGCCAATTTTCAATTCATCTCACTTCCCAAAATAATTTGGTTATCAGCTACCCTGAGGACTGTAATTATGTTTTCAGAGGAAAAGAGTGGGTCAGCAAGTGTTCTCCTTCTTTACTTAGCTCAGCAACTGGCCCCACAGTTGTTAGGGTCAACAAGCAAAATATCTCATAATGATGCTATTTTATAGGGGTTGAAGGGGGCACAGAATTCAGTTTCACTGTCCCTTCTCAGAAGGATATTGATAAAAGTTAGTTTTATGCTGCAACAACTGCATTTTTCACACTATGTTACTGTGCAACAATATAAATGACAATCTCCAGGCCTATCTGTGATATGCACCATCAGACCAGTTTGTTAAACTTAAGGCATTAATCTGTATGAGCTTTAAATATAAATATTTAAATATAATAGGATATTAACTAAAGAACCACAATTACAGCTCCAGTATGCACAGTTGTGTGGCAGGTGGAAAAAAAATATATACATCTCAGATTTTGGATCCATACACTCCATTTGTGGGTAGAAGCTATTCTTTTTTTTTTTTCTCTCCATGGCATTTCTGAATAATAATACAATATCACCCTTAACATTATATTTTATTAAATTTTCACTATAAGATAAATTTAGATGTCTTATTTGATAGAACTGAAGACCAAGCTTAGATTCAATCAAGCAGTGTGATAATAAAGGATTGTGGAATTTGAATAACATTAATCATGTCCTGCAAAGCGAGAGATGAATCTCATCCCAACGTAGAACTTCTAATGAGTAGCTTGCTTCTGTGGCCTTGCAGAGAATCCCTGTACTGTGTATCTTTTCCATTCTTGCACACTCATAATAAGCACTGCGCTTTTTTCTTTCTTGATGCTTGGAGCAAGGCTGATTGCTAAAACCCTGAATGCTTCAGTCACCCCACAACCATGGTGGCCTCAAAACTGGGCCTTCAGTTGGTTTTGGAGAGACGGAAATGGACAAATCATGACTCCTTTGTTTTGTTAGTGGGTCGTTCCACTGGGGACAAGCACTGCTGGTGGATTGCCAAGACTCATTAAAGCCCTGCTCCACATTCTTGCATAGTCTTTTGGACACGAGCAGCTTTGTTGTTTTGTTTTGCACATTTATGTTTTTCCTCTCTGGGCTCTTCCTCTATCTTTGCAGCTAACACATTCTGTGACACCTACTCTAAAGGATGTGGTCTCGCCACATTGAAAAATGAAAGAAGTGTTGATAGAGCAGAAAATTGCCCTTGTCGGTCCCTTAAGTGAGGCAGGGAAATTAGATAGCCATGGTGATATACCTCTGCAGCTGCCACAGAGGCTCCACTTAGCAGCTTACCACACTGGCCAGGTATCAACCATTCCCCTTTGGGCTTCCTACTAGCCTCAGCCTTTGGGTCCTGAAAACAAAAAACTCAAATGCATCAGGACACAGGGTATATGAGGTGGTAAGCAGAGGGCCAAATCCAGCAGGACTCTGAAAAAAATGAAGACAGCTGTGATAGGTGTTTTTTTGTTAGTTTGTTCACCACTTTTTATTCTTTTTCTTTTTTTTTTTTTGGCTGGCATTTGGAGCAAAAGTTGCAATAGGGTGAAAAAGCCTCAACGTGCAAATAAGTCAAAAAATATCTGTCGACGCATTCTTCATCCACTCCATTGTCATTTCATTTCCCCAAAGATGGGTTTCTGCTGGCCAGTGCGATATAGCTGCAGGCCATTTGCGCACACAATGAACAGCTTGAGGTGGCTTTCCAAGGGTTTGATGAGCTGTCAGGAAGTTGTCACTATAATGGAGCTGCGGCTGACCAGTGTGTTGTGCAGCCAACAAAGCAGTTATTCTTCGCCCATTTTTCAAAGCATTTATATTTCAACAACATTTGGCAAAGAAAATAACCCATTTTTCCAGCGTGGCCGCTCCATCTCTTCTGAGCTTTATGATCGAGTAATTAATTACTACACACACACCCACACGGCAGCGTACATACGTCACGCTCATTGACCTGAATTAATATGCATCAAATGAACATTTTGGCTGCTTCATCACACTTCATAGACTGGGTGGCAGGTGGGAAATATGAAGTGATTTTATTATGCTGATTTCACTTTCTAGTTGAACATCTACAGGCAGCAGACACGGCAAACAGATTCAACGGTAAACAGGGTTCAATGGAAATCTGCTTTGTGTTTTCATGCACTCTTCCACCCTTCAGGAATCTTAATGGTGTGAGTGCAAATATCTTTTTGATGAAGTCTTATATGGTGTGATTACTCTTAATGAGCCAATCTGCCGGCGCCCCGCTGTAAAATCATGCTCAAGATAGTGTTAATGCGTGCAAATGTGGACCGCATTGCCTCCCACCCAGTTAAATAACAGCTCCTACTGGAGTCTTGACATGGCTCCTCTGAATTCTGCAAGGTCTGGGTTGATTAACCTGTAATATTTTTAGGAATGTCACACTTTTTTTGTCGGTGGATATGTTCCAAGTTGCATATATAATTTAAGAGCTTCATTATTTAAAGAAATACCATGATATTTATTACATGTGTTGGCAATAGGATTCAGCATGTGCTCTCAGCTACTTTAAAGTAGACTGTAAGTCTGTAAGCAGTGTTTGAAAACAGGAAAGAACAGGCTGTGTTTCTGAGCACAAAATATGATAAAATGTCCTTCAGGTTCCCTCCAAATGCTGGCAATCTATCTTGAAAGCTGTTCATATTTTCTCTGGTGCATCTTTTTAAGCGGGAGGAAAATCAATGGCTAAGCTAAGTAATGACTTCCTATTGGCCTGCAGCAGTGAGCACTGTGGCACTGCCAGCTGTGCGTCCTAGTGAGGGTCTCGAAATAATGTGCTGGAAAGCAATTTTACTTCTCAGGGATGAGCCATAATTCACCCTTTAGTGACCACTCTCACCATGGTGTCCTTATCAATACAGCGCGCTCTCCCCTCCCCCGGCTACCTCCTCCTGATTTGGCCCTGCACAAATTAATTTTACTTACAGTGCAATTCATCATTTCCTCTGCAGTTGAGAGGCAAAAGAGTCATAACTGACAAGAAGTACAGATCCTCAACTTCCCTTTTCTCTTGCCTTGTTTAATTTTCTCTGTTTTTCAAGAGGGATATGCAAAATAAGATATTGCTGGGGTGAATTTTGTCATCGTGCTGTTAAAGCATGAAGCCTGTTTTCCTCTCTGTTTAACTGCTGTTGGGAAAGAACTGCATAATTTGAGATTCGAGATTCATTTTGATTTTCATTATGCAACACAAGGTTGTATAACGAAATTGCATATGTAGTCCCTTTATGCAAACTCACCAAAAAACACACAAATTTAAACTGATAAACAAAATGAATAAATAATTAAAAATGAAGCTATTATTCATGAAGTCTTGCAGCCTGAGGGGGAAAAAAAAGCTGCTCTGAAGTCTGGTGGTACAGCAGCGGATATTTTTGCATTGTTTGTGATGGCAGCGAGGTGAACAGGCTGTGGTTGTGGTAGATATTGTCTTTTAGTATGCTTTTGGCTCTCTGAGACACATCACCTCATCGATATCACTGATTCTACATTGATGGGTGATGTTCTGAGGGGTTTTATTCCATATTACATACCAGTTTGTGATGTCTCTGGTAAGCATGACTCCTATTGCTCCTCAGTGGCATCAGTATTTGCAGCATTTAACTGTATTCACAAAGAACTAGGGATGAACATGATTTTCAACTAGGGATTAAGTTATAAAAAAAAATCGAATAATTTAAGCAGCTTTTTTTTTTGTCTTGGAATATATATTTTCTCTTTTTTTACTGGCACCTACTAGAATGTAATGCACAACAACCACCAGACGGTGGCAGTACTGCCCCTACAAGCTGTTTGCTAGTGACCAATAAACAACAAAAACAGAAGAAGAACATGTTCCTAATGCTGCCTTCCGTTTAGCTTCAACGTTAGATGTGAGAGCTGGAAGTGACCGTGTTCCAGTTGTAGTAGTTGGACAAACAAGTTTTGCTTTGCTCTCAAGTAACGTAGTGCTAGCAATACAATGCAATTCCTGTTTTTTTTTTGTGCTTAAAAATACTGCTGTAACACCTTCATGGATAGGGCCTGCTCAGTGCTCTGTGTATGGCTTATATAGCAATTTTTATAGTTTTGCTACTGTTAACAAACACTACTGCCATCTTGGATTGGGAAGTGGGGGTTGGTGGGGCTTCTCCGACTTTCTGAGTTGGAAATCCGACTTGAGGGGGCGTTCCATTTGACAATTCTGACTCGGGGCTCAGGATTTCCGACTTCCCATTTCAAATGGAATGCAGCATAACTACCAAGGGGAAACTTCCAGGACTAAAGAAATGAAGCCACTGCAGAAGTGGCAAAAACTGCAGTTCCGTTAGGTGCCACTTGAGGCTGGCCCCCAAAAGGAGTCAGTCCCCACAGACTCCCATGTTAAATGCCCAACTTTACAGCATAAAAAATATATTTACAGCCGATACAAAATATAGTTTTGGCCTCTATGGATATCAATAATTAAGTTAGGGGCGTGGCCACATTGATTGGCAGATGACAGGCAGGCAGCTAGAGTTTATTGGTGTCTGCTAGGCTTCATCTACTACTCATTAAACTGGACCTCTTCACTGTGTATGTGTTTGTGTGTGTGGGGGTGCTCTTGGTACATTTTGGAGCATTTTTAATTAATTATCTGACTGATATTATGGTGGTGTGTGGTATAGACCAACCCAGAAGTGAAATTCTAGTGTTTCGTTAGTCTGTTACTTAGCTGATATCTGTGTCTGTGTGTTGCACCCGTACAGTTTATGAATGCAGCTTGCTAACCAAGCTAGCTAACATTAGCTGATAAATTAGCACTCTACCCTTTCATTCATATATATCTTTTGTCTCCAAAAAATCAACACTAACACTGAATCTTGAAAATGCGGTTCAAAATCCATTGAGTGACGTCATGGTTAATATGTCCATCTTTTATGCTGTCTATGCTAACTACCAGGCACGGTATCAGTAAAGCATGTGTCTCACTGTTAGATTAGATGCTACTGTACAAACAGAAGAAACATGCAAGGCCAAAGATGAAAACTGAGAGCAGTTTGGGTGTGGGGGTGATCTTCGAGTAATAGTTGAATAGTTACCAGTGAAAATCAAATATTTTTTTTAGTGTCTGCAGATCAAACAGTAAATCTTGGGAAGTCATCACTCACGTCTCTTTACTGCAACAGACAGAGTGTCAATACCCTGCTTCACTCTTCCTCCACTTGTAAATAAGACTCAGTGACCTCCTCCACCACTCATTCCCAGCCAGGAGTGGGAAATCCACCCTTTTTGAAAGAAATCATCGTAATTTAAAGCATGGATCACTTAACACAGTCTGTCCAGAGTACACAACCAAAAACAGGAGGCTGCATGACCCACAGCGCAGCAAGGAGTGATTTATGGCTATTGTTGGGTCTCTTGGTCATGACAGAGCAGCTGGGACATTATGTTGGGAAGAATGGTGATGGAGGAACAAACCATCTGCAATCTTTTCCCAATGTCAAGTTCATAGACCTGAAACAAAAAGCTAGGAGACAGGAGGTTGAATCTTTTCAATATTTTATAGTGCCCGGATATTTTTTGCAGTCATGTGCACAGTTTCAGGACATGCAGTTTGTTTTTCCAAACCAAATAGGTTTTGTTGTTTCGTGCATATGCAGTTGTCCTCACTTTCTAGCTGCGTCCCCACCCTTGCACTAAATGGAGAAAAATGTTGAGGTGTGAAATTGGGAATCACTTGGAGCGCCATGAACTCATCTCTCTTATCAGCTGACCCATTTTTAATGGGATTTCCAAATTCATGTTCTGTAGTTGGGGGTGCCTTCTTGTGTGGTGAACACATTTGGTCATCACCCACTGAGAGAGAGAGAGAGAGAGAGCTTTTAGGCTCACAAAGACTATCTCATTCATAATGATTCATGGCTATACACATATAAGCAACTCCCACACAGTCAAATAAACGCTCAGTGAACACAAACACACATAGAATTACATATCTTATCCACCTTTCTAATTAATTACTTTAAGATTTTAATGCATACTTGTTATATATTATAAAGGAGGAATCAGCAAATCTTAATAAAGACAGTATAAATAAAGGCAATGCCATCCACTGTACACACTCATCTTTCATACAGTGACAAATTATCCTAAAAATTACACTAAAAAAAGCTTCTGTAGTTGCTGGAATTACGAGAGTGTGACACAAATGCTCTGACTGACAGGGTAAGGAATCTGTTAGCAGAGAAATGGATCACTACATAAAGAGCAACTAAACTTTGGACAAAAAGTAAGGAAATTTGTGTTTGGTCGATTATTTCTTTGTTGTAACAATGCTTTTTGGCAATAAATCTCATACCATTGGAAAGCCTGTTTATTTCTCTTTAAATTGTGCCACATTTGTAAGGAAAATGCATTTGTGGGTTGAGCAGCAGAGTTGAGTATGTGGGTTGCACCCATGAAGAACTTGCCAAATCTTCTCTGCCAATGTCAAACAGCTTATTCTGCTATTTGAGCTTCTGGTACCCCAGGTGCTGACAATCAGGTGCCTGATTGGCACCTGATTAGCAGCACCTTTAAGCATGCACCCTGGTACAGCGGTCAGTTGGTGTCAGCTCCAAGCATGCCACGTTTGATTGATCTGGATAGGGCCCGTGCCATAGGGGCAACTACAAGCTCGTGACAAGCATGAGGAGGAGGTGCCAGGCTGTTGTGGCTGTGTAGGCCCCTGAGGCCCCTGTTTGTTAAATGAATAAATTGTTGAATTGCCAATATGTCTTGTTTCTTCAGACTTCAATCATCCAATCGACACCAAAC
>VUQI01039084.1:10981-49517 GCA_015106735.1 Paratilapia polleni | reverse complement strand
TGTTCTTGAGCTAATCTGAAGGCCACATGAAGTTTGGAGGTTTGTAGCTATTGACTCTGCAGAAAGTTGGCGACCTCTGCGCACTATGCGCCTCAGCATCCACTGACCCCACTCTGTGATTTTACGTGGCCTACCACTTCGTGGCTGAGTTGCTGTCGTTCCCAATCACTTCCACTTTGTTATAATACCACTAACAGTTGACTGTGGAATATTTAGTAGCGAGGAAATTTCACGACTGGACTTATTGCACAGGTGGCATCCTATCACGGTACCACGGTGGAATTCACTGAGCTCCTGAGAGCGACCCATTCTTTCACAAATGTTTGTAGAAGCAGTCTGCATGCCTAGGTGCTGGATTTTATACACCTGTGGCCATGGAAGTGATTGGAACACCTGAATTCAATGATTTGGATGGGTGAGTAATATAGCAATATATTACTATATAGCAATCAGATGGCAATATAGTGTACATCTGACATACAGGAACAGCAACTCTGCAGCAATCTGGGTCCAGTGTGGACACCACACAGTGGACCAAGACTTCAGATTCATTCATTAAACATCCCTTTAATCAAATGACTTGCACTAATGGGTCAAAAAGGAGCTCATTGCTGAATGATCAGAAGCAAAGTCCTGGTGCAGTGGTCAGGGTGTTCATTGCACAGGACTGCTGCTCAGATAGTGCTGTCAGTGGTCCTGACTGCAACACAGAAATGCTTGGCTGCCTTTATCCATGTGCAGCATTCACAAAGGTGCTTTTTAACACCTTTTGCAAGCTTTATGCTGATGTAATTGATCGTGTCATCTCCTTCCTCTCAGGGTGAATCCTTCCTTACTCTCCAACGCATGAGCCTTGTGCCTGCCAGCCTGATAGACAGGCATGCCACATATGGAGTTAATTCAAACGCTTCCCGCTGAACGAGATGAAAGATTGTATTTGTGCCACTAACTTGAACCGACTCCTCTGACACTGTGACACTTGATGCGCCGTAGCTCCTTTGTTGCAGAGAATTTTCCGCACTCCTTTGCTAACCTGAAAGCACAAGAAAGTTCAACTTTTTGAGAGACAAAAATTTTGTGAGGCGCACACACCCACACATGAGCACACACATGGATACGCGCCTCCCTCCCCATGCCACACACCCATCAGTGTGTGCGTGTGCGCACAAAATAACTCAGACAGAATAATAAAAATACCTCTGCACTCATACTGAGATGAGAGCTTGCAAGTGGAAAATAATGACATCTGTTGGGAGTCAAGAAACCCTCTATGCAGTACACACAGAAATACACACAAGACTGCACACGTGCACTCAGAGGTTGATAAATATACTAATTCTCCTGCGTTCCGTTATGCATATTGGATTCAAACTGTTCAACCAGTCATTTCAGATCAAGCTCATTCAATGTGTGTTTGGCTGCAATGTAACTGTTGCTGCTGTGGAAATTGACTGGAAGTCTCTTGTGTCACCTGTGCTGCCTGATGTGCTGCCATGGCAGAGGCAATCTTGGCTCAGAAATGTAGCCCTGCTTGTGTTGTGTTAGCTCTCTGAGTCATGTACTGTGGTTACCAAAGAAATTAATCTGACCTTCATAAATACATAATTTTAAAAGTGGTATTGCAGCTGACTTGCATGTATTGCAGAGTAATTTGATAATATAGAGTTCCGGTGGGTGTCCAGTCATTTTAATTTGATGGGTTGTGCTTTCATTACATCACCAAGTCTCCTGCTGGTGCCTCCAAATAGCCAAGCAAAAATAATCCCAACTGCAATGCAAAGATAAGGACTCACAGTATGCCAGGGGATAATCTCCTGATAATGTGTTGTGTAGCAGCAGGGTGTGCTGTACAGGTAGCTTGTGGTAGTCATTTAAAAGTCCCATTACCTGGTAAGTAGACAGCCTTGGTGCTGTGGGATTTTACAAAGTATTGCACCTGAGAGAGGCATGGGTTACCAACCACAGTGCGACAAGGATTGCTCTTCCTGAAGTGAGTCACTATGAGATTTGGGAGCAGGAACAACTCAGTAGTAGTGGATTGGACAGGCTATATTTGCACATGTTTTCATCTCCGCTGGTCTGCCACAGGAGACATGAGATGCTGCAGTGTGGTGGCGGCAGAAAAAATGCATTTTAAAGGCGAGGTTTAAAGCTCAGTGTGGCCTTTTGCATAGTTGTATGAGAAGACTGCTATCAGATTGTGGTTCAGGGTCCGTTCTTGACCTTGTCTTGCAAGGACGTCTATTCTTTTGACTGCTGTAATGGAAATGAAAATGTTTGAATTGATTTTTTAGGGCTCTAAGCACTAAAAGAGAATATCATGTTAGCCAACATGAGCGTTTAGAGAAAATGAAGATCTAGAATTACAACTTGTTAACGTCTCGTGAGATTGACGTATTTTCCCATATTTGCTGGTTGGGACACTGCAAGATAAGATAAGCTTTTAGTTGTTTCAGCTATAGGCAGTTAGGAGCAAAGGCAGAGGTTTACTGAGTTTTGATTATTGTTTATTTAATGTTTATATTTATGTTTTCTATCAGCCTATAATGTACACAATTACCCATAAATCTCTGTGTTTGCAGGTTAAATGTGACAAGTCAACAGTTAGCTAATAAACAGACAGACACAACATGTCACTGCTGGAATTTTTTAGATTAATAGGTATAAAGCTCGAAAAATTACATTTTAAGAGTGTTTCATCAATCTCCATTAAACTTAAGTTATGATGACATAAACACCCATGCTGCTGCACAGTTGGTTTTTTGTTGTTGTTGTTGTTCACAAAGTAATTGTAGTTACTGAAGGTTTCTTTTAAAAAAAAAATGCTGCATGCTTAGTTGTCCTGAACAGTAAGCCCCCGATCACACACAATAGTTTTTCAGGTTAGTGGAGCAAAGACTAACCCACCCTACAAATCTCCCAGTCCATGCCAAGAACTTTCAAACATCACTGCTCCGGCTTTAAGAGAAGGCTTTAGTTTATCCATCTGGAATATCCAAGACTTCAGCTAAGAATAACTCCATGGCACTACAAGAATTTGTCTGCATTTAGACCATCATAAGTCCTGAGAAAAAAATGAACCAAACTAAAAATCCATGCATGATGATGGGTTAAAAAAAATGATTTGCCAGAACAGAGGTACACTATATAAACAGAAGTATTGGGCCACACCTCTCAATCTTTGAATTCAGGTGTTTTTCAGTCCCATTGCCACAGGTGTTCAAAATCAAGCACCTTGCCATGCAGTCTGCCTTTACAAGCATTTGTGAAAGAATGAGTCATTCTAAGGAGCTCACTGAATTTGAGCGTGGTACTGTAATAGGATGCCGTTGCATTGAGTCAGTTAGTGATTTTTTTCCCCCTCCTAGATATTAAACAATCAATTGTAAGTAGTATTATTGCAAAGTGGAAGTATTTAGGAACCACAGGAACTCAACCATGAAGTGGCAGACGACGTAAAGTTACAGAGCAGAGTTGCTGAGTGCTGATGCACATATTGTGCTGACTCAGCAACTGAGTTCCAGACTTCATCTGGCATTAACATTAGCATAAAAACTGTGCACCGGGAGCTTCATGGCATGGGTTTCCATTGCCATGTAGGTGTAATGTGTAGGTAGCCTAGTACTTTTGTCCATATAGTCTATGTTGAGCTGAAAGCCAAGGTTTTCAATGTCACAAAGGTGGCCCTCTTTTTACCTGGATAACCATGGTAACTTATGCCTAACATATAACCTGCTGTGGAGCAGGTATTTTCAGAGTTTTGGTTTTAACAAAGACATTTGATAACCACTTACCGTGGTACCCATTATCTCTAAGTGGGCTTTCACTTTTGTCAAGCTATGTAATGCAAAGAAAGCCTGGTTATGTACAACTTGCTTTGTAGTACACCCTTAAAGTTGTCAATGTAGAAGCCTCAGGCAAAAAAAAAAGTCTTCCTTCAAAATGCTGCAATACCAAATAACATACAACACATGTAATTTATCCCTTTACCTTTCATTTTGCATGAGAAAATGATAACTTTTCACAGCTTATCATAAACTGTACAGTGTTGGAGCATCTAGGCTTTAACATACAAATGTGTTGCCATTCAGTGGGTGTCCTGAATCATGCCTCTATCAATGTAGCCCTATCATTTGGTGCTTTATACCTTTCTTATTTTGTCAGAGCCACAGACAGTTGTTTTACAGGCTGTGTAGTAAGTTTAAACTGTTTATTGGACTGCTGTATGTTTACTGTAATTTAAGTATGCTATAAAACTATCAAACTACAACCAGACACTTGAAATTACTTTAAACAAGCGATTTACTATGTGGCAATTGCAATTAAGTAATGACACCTTCTGATCAACAAGGTGTGGAGCAGGTATTTTCAGAGTTTTGGTTTTAACAAAGACATTTGAACAGTGTTCATTTTAAAAAAGTGTTCATTTTTTTCATTTTAAAAAAATTACTACTTTGAAAAGTCAGCCAGTAAATCTTAAAATGTGTTGCATAGTAAGCTCTAGAAAACTGTCCATATGATGCAAAGCTGAAGGACACAGGAGGAAATGAGCAAAAATTTCAATCAGGCTGGAGTTGTCCTTTAATGTTGACCTCAGTGATTGATGCAGCCGTTCTCCAAACATCATTTTATTCCTGAAGCCTTTCAAATCAAAACAGCAGAGGACCGGGAGGCTTTGAATGGTTGTAATCAGTTTCTACTCCATTTTGCACAAACCATTGTTCATGAAACAAAATCACGGGGGGGGGGGGGTTACAAAGAAGTGTGAGAAACTGATTGACTGTCGACGGTACACTGATTCACAGAAGTTCACTTGTGGCTAACTTTTTGTTTGGCTTTTGACAACTTTGTTTATCATCCACACAACGGCCAAGTTTGGTTACTCAGCTCTGCAGGAAATGAATAGTTTTCCAGTGACTTGTTGATCATGTTGCTTGCAGTGTGAATACAGGGTTATGGGAGGAATATAATGAAATTTTTCACAGCAGTAAAAAACACAGCGTGTGTGTGTATGTATGAATATTAAAGCTCAGAAGATCCACAAGCGGCCAAAACAACAAATTAGCTGGGCAAATGAACCAAAAAATGAACAAACCAAGCAAAAACAAAAAAAAAAAAAACTTCCAGCGCTTTGTAAGTTAGACTTCTCGTGTATGTGTAGTCCTCTTCATCACCCTTAATCAGTGTATTAGTCAGCTTTTACCGTTCCATTAAGTGTTTTCAAGCCTTGTTAGTGTCCCCTGTAGAGTGTGTTTGGGTGTGTTTTGGAGTAGCAGGGTACAGACTGTGCTCTGAGTCAGCAGACAAGAGTGGAACTGAATGTTAAAATGACTAAATGCTAAATGCCAGCTCAGTAATGAGAAACTGTCTGAAGCTGTCAGAAGCAGCCTGGACCAAATGCTCCGGTTTGATTAAGACACCTTTCGTCTGTGTCCCACAAACAGAAAGCAGAATACGCTCTAAAAAGGTCAAGCTTTCAGGAAGTGAGAAACATTTGTTCATTTACCCAGTGACATCTCTGCATTTTACAGAGTGTGTTTATGTGTTTAAGGAGTTTGCAGAAGTTGCTCTGTGTGAGTGTTTGTGTGTGTGTGTGTGTGTGTGTGTGTGTGTGTGTGTGTGTGTGTGAGTACTTTGTTGAAACTGCTGTGTTATCCAGAAGAACATCAGAATATATTTCACAGCAGTTCTGAGTCAAAAGCAGGGTCTCAGCCAGATTGATCTAACTCATCCTGACTGATTTCCCTTATCTCTGAGCACGGGAAACCTTTATTAAGAATTCAGTCCTGACTGATCTGCAGCATGTCTGGTTTAATACGACAGCCATTCAGCAGCTACTCTGTCAGAAACACAACAGCAGAGCAACAACTCATGTAGAAGTCAGTCGATAATTTGCCTTTTCGTTTCATCCTTGAACAACTGCGACCACATGCTGAAGATGGCACAAGCAGTTTTCCACACAACAGCAGTGCATAGTGGCAATGGTTCTCATGCTGAGGACACCGAGGTGTGCGGCTTGTCATCAGAATCTCTCTGCGGCTGCTTCTTGTTCCTTTCATATGAAGGATTTCTGTCAGTGTTAACCTCTGTGACAAATACATTTATTTTCTCTGTTACTTCTTCACAGTAAAAGTCAGACAGTTTTTTTTTTGTTGTTGTTTTTTTTTTTAACCAGTTGAATTCTGTATTGTGAAGCAGCAGGAAATATTTGTTTTCATTAGCAGTAACTTCATATAGGTCTGATACAGCTGTGGGAGAAGGAAGAGTAAACAGTGAGGCTGATGATAATGAGCTAAAATTACAAACCGTAATGGGTTCCTGGGAATCTTTCGTGTTTGTGAAGGCAGTCTGAATCCAGTGAGGGGATGGCTGACTTACAGTACGCTACAGACATTACAAAGGCAATATACTTGTCTGGAAAAGTTATCCCACTAGGATCTGGTTTTGGTTTAATAATAAATCTTAAATATTAAGCAAGATATTAAAGGTACAGTAAGTCGTTTTTTTTTAGGTTATTTAATAGAAAAAAAGAATACTGTACTCATAAATATACATTGATTAGTGTGTAATTACGTCTTCCAACAATCTGATGGATTCTCACAAACTTAGAATTAATCCATTAAAAATACACAGGAGCGGGCACCAGTTTGTGCAAGCCGCCATGTTGCCCCGCCATCTTGAATACAGTGGCCGAGATGGACATCTCTGTTCCGCCTAATTGCGTTTTATGTATGTGGCTAGAGAGCGGACACATACGTAGTAAAAGGCAGAGGAGAAGAGAACTCGTAGGCGTTTGCGTGCCAAGGAAGCAAATTTTAATTCGTGCCTGGACCTTCAGACTCAAGATATGAAGGATCATACCTATGTTTTATCATCTGAGAAGAGCTCCCCTTCACCAAAGAAGTGAAAACATGAAGGAAAGAGGCAACGAGACTGGCATCAGGATAAAACGTCATCGTCTTCCTCCTCACCTCAAGCCTCATCACCTGAACTGAAGTCAGGGCTCTAACACATGAAAACCTGGATAAACATGCTTCTTTTTTCCAGATATTGTCGCAATTACTTATTGTCAGCAGATTAGACATGCGACCCTCCCATCTCTGGACAGCTGACAACGAGCCAGCTAAACAACAACAGCTGGTTATAAGCTAACATTAGGCCAGCTCATGTTAGACTCGAGTGTCCTAAAAATCCCACTTTCCCTCTGATAAACAGCTTGATTATATTCTCACATCGTATGAGAGTGTATTCGCAAAGTGTCCGAGTCCAAAAACATTAGATCCACTTCAAAGAAAGTTTCACTAACAGCGGCTGACAGCGGCAAAAACAGCAGCGCTTACGGACAGAAAAGTTCAGGATATCCTCAACAACTCACTTCAGTATCTCTGTCATCGGTCAGAAGTGAGCTTCACTGACTCATCGACCCATATCCGACTCCTTTCACAAAGCTTTACAGACTCCTCCAGAATAAATAGACGTGGACTGTTCTCACCCGGCATATTGACAGCTGAGGTAAACGGTGGACTGACAGCCTACACTCACTACGTTTGAAAACATGTTCGTCCTACAGAGGCCACCGTAGCTAGGATTATGCACTTGAATTGGGAGTGGTAAGAAAACAGAATTCAGTTGACTGCAATCTGCAATCTACTGACATCTAGCGGTGAGATTTTACGCACTGTACCCTTAAGTAAGAGTTGCACATTTGCAAAACAAAGAGTGACATCTAACTGTTAAAGAAAGTACCTTTGATGAGATTACACCACTCATGTCCGACACTTGAAAGGCTTTGTGTTAACCAGCACTCAGTGTAATGCGATTCAGTTATATGCAGAATGGGCTGGCTTTTAATGCATTCTTGTGCAACAGTTTTCTAAGCTAAGTTTGTGTGGGAGATGGTATAAAAAATACCAGAGGGCTGGAAATATGCACATTATCTTCACATTTCGGTCATTATGTGCAGTAAATTTGAAGCTCAGGCCAGAGATAACTATCTGCTGCTGGACACACAACGTCAGTCTTTCCACTCACCTGCAAAGGCAACACGCTAACACAAAGGTACTAGCAATTTGGGTCTAATTGTGTGTGGCATGGTGAGTTTATTTGAAGGGGCCTCTGGATGTCACAGTGCCTCTCATCCTTCTGCCCTTCCAACATAACCAATGTAGGCCTGTGATGTGTGCTTCTTTGGTCCAACAGCTGATTAGCTCACTAGGTTAGGGTCTGTGTTATGTTCTTTGGATCATGGGTGGTGGATTGTATTGCTTCACCTTGCTTTTTTTTTCTTAATATATAATTGTTGAAACAAAGGGTAGGTGTGATCTCGAATGTCAGGCTGTAGTGGACCAGCACAGAATCAGATACATCCGAGGATGATTGTCCTTACTGGACAATTGTCTCTAAAATTCTCTAATAGACATCTGAATGGTATGTAGCCAATCAGCCAAAAACAATTGCAGTTGGTGCATCACTGTGTAACAGTAAATCTGAGGGCCGTGCAGATCTCTATAAAGCTGGGTGCAGCTGCAGATTCAGCTGATAATTCTCCATAAGTCAATAATCCTTTCCGCATCGTTGCATTGTCAATATTATGATTTGATTGTTGTTATTATAAAAAAAAAATCTGAATTATAGTCACTTATTGAGCTAAATCAAAGCATAAAGTTTAAACTGTTTTTGACTTATACTTGCAGCCTCTTGCTCTCCTCAGCAGTACACTCTCCTGCCTTAGGTAAAGTATCATTAACACGGAAACATGCTGCTTGATGCAGGTGAAGGGATGCCTCCTGGTTGCCTCCTCTGTATAAGAATCTGCATGTGGCCAAACAATGAGTGTGTGAGTCATACACAGCACTATATCTGTTGCTGCCTGTTTACTTTCCCTCCTTGTCAAACACACATGCTGGCCAGATGCAGTGTTTCTGCCCAGCAGTCGATGTAGCTTTTATCCTTGCTAATGTGGACAATGGAATTGGCTAAAGCCTCATCTCTCCACTACATGGTGTTTTTTGTGTGCCATCTTATCTCAGTTTCTTAGTTTAAAGTATATTACTGTCAGTTTTACTATCTTTTCTTGGTACTAAGCTCTTCCACTGGGGCATTACTCTTTGTCTGGAAAAGGAACAAATAAGTAACAAAGCCAATGTTTGTGCTTGTGTGGTGATTGAAGACAGGTGTGTTTCAGTGTGCCTCCCTTCTCGTCTACTTAAGCCACATAGAGCAAACTCTGAGGTCTCTCCTCTCTGTTCCTGTTTCCAAGCCTGGGTGTGCTACAAGTGCTGCAGGCAGAGTTGGGCTTCTTAAGGCTGAAGTGGCCTTAGCCTAATCCATGCATGGTCATGTGTTAAAGAGGACATTCGCCAAGTAATGTGTGAAGTTGTCAGCTGACTAAGGCCCCAGTCACACAGACCTTGAGACCAGTTGGCAACCGCCTGCCAACCACTGGAATTCCACTCCCCGACCGGTTGTAAGTGGTTGCTGGAGGTCGCTGTGAAATTGATTGCTAAAGCCCCAGTCACGCAGGTCTAGAGACCAGTCAATGATCCCCTGGTAACAACCTTTCGCTAAGGAAAAATGTGTGTTTCCCGACCAGTTGGCAAATGGATGCGGGAAGTTGCTTGCTGTTGCTAGGTGAACTTGGTCACAAATAGGTATACTGTGCTGTGATTGCTTTGGTCACTAGCAGATTGCTGCCGTCACCCGTATTTTGCATGGAACATGCCGACTTGTCTGCAAACACTCGCCAAGTACTTGCTAAGCAGTTGAGAAATTTTGAAGAGTGTGAGGCAAACCGGAAACGGAGACCGTTCACCTTCAAAGTAAAAGTTGCACCTTGGGAAACGTGTTGATTTCAGTGATAAAAGCATAATTTTTACACTGAAGGCAAACGTTCTCCCTTTCCAACTGCATCATACTTTTTCAGATTTCACTACCACTTGGTGGTTAGTTAGCAAATGTTTGCAGACAAGTCAGCATCTTCCATGCAAACTACGGATGAAATCTGCTAGCAACCAAAGCAATCACAAAGGAGGTTCTTGGTGCAGCACACTCTTTGTAACCTATTTCACCCAGCAACAGCCAATAACCTCCAGCAACAACTCGCCAATAGGTCGTGGAATGCCCATTTTTCCCTTGCCACCAGAGGTTGCCAGGGGGTTGCCAACCAGTCTCTTGGCCTGTGTGACCTAAGGACCAACCTTTGGCACAGCTCCTTCCTGGCTTTGGAATGTTTGCAGCAACCATTTTGCGATTAGGATGTTGCTTTGATGCTGTATTTTGTCCCAAACTGAGACTGGTTGGTCAGAACTAAAATTAGTTAAATTGTCATGAAGCTTGTTTGTCAAATATGGTTTGTCTCACAGTTGCAGCCGGCACTCATGTTCATTAACTGTGGTCATGCTTCCTTCTGACAAAACATCCTGCTCTTCTATCCAGAGCCTGGGCATTGTTCATGCTTTATGTGTTAAATATGGTGCATTCTTGGTGGTACCTGTCAGAAAACCCAAATTATACTTGTTTGGCTACATATATACCTACAAATAAGGTGGGTCAGTAAGTATACCTAATCAGTATATTGATATCAATATACTTCTCAGTATCAATATACCTTATAAATCAGTCAGTATGCAATCAATAAACTTCCTATTTTTCCTAATGAGAGATTGGATGTATTAACTAAAGACTGTACATAATGATGGAAAATGCATCTCCACATTTGATCTCACTTTACAAAGATGAAGCCAAAGTGTTGCAGAGTCGTCACCAGCATCTTGTTGTCATGTCATCTGGCTTGTCATGTCATTTGGAGCCAGAGTCTGTGCAGTAATGAACAGGGGAGAAATGGAAAGGGCCTGATAGTGCCCATGCTATCAGAAAAGGTTTCTGCTATTTAAAATGCCTCTTTAAGCCCATTTTAACTGGAAAGATTACCATTATTACAGATATTTATAATTGCATAGATTTATGTTTCTCTAGGACTTAATTCTTAATACTATTTCATTTTTGCTATGGGTAGTACTCCTGCTGTTACTGCATATATTGTATGGCATTTTGTCCTGTTATTGATATCAGTCAGTAAGATGTACAAAACCCTCCTTTTTCTATAACAGACCCCTGTGACCATGTCTTCAGTTTTACCACACAGTCAGATGTTATTCAGCTTGCATTGTATATTTCCTTGCTTATTCTGTTCTGTTTGATAACATTACCTTGCTTATCACATGGCTTCAAACAGCAGGCAGTCACCCTTTCTCTGTTTTTAATCCCTTTTTTTGTCTGTTTTTATTTCATTTGACCAGAACAACAGCATCTTGGTATGTCATTGGGCGATTCCCATCTGGGTGCAGCAGCACACTCCCACTCTGGTCGGCACCAGGCTCTTTCTATCAAAGCCGAGGGAAGCTACTTTGATTCAGCAGACAACACAGAGTCGGTAATGATGTTCTCAGCGGAGCACCCCCTCTAGAGTGATTGCGGGCCATGTTTGTTGGTGTTGTTTAGATGCATCAATCTCACTGCTGAATGGAGTGGACTCCTGCTGCCACTGTTCAGCATTCAAATTATCTTCCAGTCAATTAGTCATGAAGTTGAGAGGAAACATTCACAGAGAAAGTTTTTTCCTAGAATGACCTAAATCTGTAATTTCAAAGAAGTGACATGTACTCCTCGACCAAAAAGCAGGGAGTCACCGGAACAGATAGAGATAAAACTTCCCTGCTGTTTCAAATGGAATTTGAGTTTACTTTTCATTTCAGAGGGGTTATTTTGGGGGAGTTTTTTCTTCTTCTTTTTTTTCACAGAGGAAAAGTATGAACACAAACAGCCTCTCACATATATACACAGCCTCGCACTCTCTGACAAGAGTAGAAAAACCTCATTAAGATCAAAGACTTGTTTCTCTTAATTACTCTGTCGCTGCAGCCCCATCCTGCCCTCACATGCATGTACACACGCACACAAAGCAGAAAACTAATTAGACTGTAGTTATTTTTAAACCAGGATCACAGTTTTTGAGAGGGTTTCTTTGACTATTCTGTCTCTTTGGGATCAGGATTCCCCTATAACCCTAGGATCAGTGCCTATTTTATTACTAGAAACTTTCTAATGCTGGCTAGGAACAGAACAGCCTGGATCCTGCATTACATTGATTTACCAATGCATTAGCATTACACAGTTGCTACACGATTGTCAGATACACGCTCAAAGGTTCCCATTTTTGGACTGAGATTTGCTAACTGTGGAGGCCTTTTGAATACACTGAACTCATTTTCAATGGCGTGTGCGTTTTGATGTGACATTAGATCCCAGACTGTGTCCACACAGATGCTTATGGTAAGCTACAACTGTAGCATTTCAGGATCAAATCTGACCCGTACCTATAGATGGATTTTAGATCTATAGGTATCAAGGAAAATGGTGGTCTTGAAACTGTGAAACTGCACGTCACGTCGGTGTGTATTTTCTATGGGACAATGATGACAGTGTTCAAGTGGGACCTTCACACTGTCATGAGAGCTGTCTGTATTCCCACCAGTTTTGCCCAGGCTCCCGCAGAGACGGGCACCTGCTGGTCATGATCACGGGGGAATCTCGAAACAGTGAAATAGCAAAACAGCATAGGAGTGATCATATATGGTGCACAAAAGGAACAGAGGTCAGAGGGTGCCTTGACACAGACACGACTTCTGCATCTGCAAGCACAAGCACCTGCAATGTAACAAAAAAATTTCAAAAATTTCAAAAATAGAATAAATTTATTCTGAGGTTTGAGGGTCATGATCTTATAAAGGCACCGGAGCTGCCATTTCAGTGACTGAGGTTATGGCAGCAGGACTTACTATGCAAGAGGCCCTTGGTCTGATCTTCCAAAATGAGGAAGCAGATAGCAATTTGGAGGAGGATGTTTCAGAGCAGGAAGACAACATGGAGGAAAACGCTGACTGCAAAGTCTCTTTAACCTTTGACGTGTATCAATAGCAGGCCTTCAAATGAAAGCAAAATCCTTATTATAGCAGAAAGGTTAAGGTGCAACCTGTTATTTAGATCAGTCCCATAAAATCAGAATATATGTCTCAAATGACCAGTATCAAAAATATTTAATGAGTAGAATTTTAATTAATATTTAAAATGATCAAAATAAAAGGAAATCCTAGTTAATGTATCAGGACTTAAATATAGTTCAAATTATGTTACAACTAAGTTTAGAACAATGAACAGAGCTGGGAGTACCTGTTGACAGAGGATGGCTTCAGATGATATTATGGAAAAACTTTATTAGCATTATTACACTCAAAGAGCAATAACTATAAAACTTATAATATAACTCTGTGTGTGTGTGTGTACTTGTTTAGGGATCTTTGTGAGGACAAAAGTTCACATAAAACTATAGTTGTGAGGACCAACTGTGATTTGTGAGGACAAAACGCTGGTCCTCACAAATTTAAAGGCATGTTTGACCATTATTGAGGCTCAAAATGTGATTTTAGGGTTAGGGTTACAATTAGGTTATGGTTAAGTTTAGGGTTAGGGTTAGGCATTCATTTCTGATGGTTAGGGTAAGGGGCTAGGGAAAGCATTATGTCAGTGGAGTTCCCCACTAAGATGTCAAGAGTGTGTGTGTGTGTGTGTGTGAGGAAAGGCATCATCAATAATGTTAGTGAAGCATTTGTTGCTGCCCATCATTCTGGGAAGGGTTATAAGGCCATTTCCAAACAATTTGAAGTTCAACATTCTACAGTGAGAAAGATTATTCACAAGTGGAAAGCATTCAAGACAGTTGCCAATCTACCCAGGAATGGATGTCCCAGCAAATTTACCCCAAGGTAAGACCGTGCAATGCTCAGAGAAACTGCAAAGAACCAATGCCAACAAGAGTTCAGACGGTGGAAACATTCATTTCAAGGCTTCAAAACGGGACTTCAGAAACCAGCGGGTGATGTCACGGTAGCTACGTCCATGTTTTTTACCGTCTATGAACCATAAATTCCGCTTCCGCTTGCTGGCTTCTTAAGCGGGATTTATGGTCGAGTGGGGGTAGCTCGTTCGCAGTCTGCTAGCAGTCACATCTACCTGCAGAGAGCTCTGTTGTGGATGGGGGCAGTGTACAAAATATGTGGTACAACCGGTGTGTGGGCGACTCTTGCTTGTGGTGTTGTTGGCCCGTCAGCCAGCCACAGAGAAGGGCGAAGTTGTAACATACAAAGAGCTGAAGTGAAAGTGAAAGTGTTGAAAGCAATGAAAAAGGTCCACTGCAGCCACTGTCGGTGCTTTTCTTGCTGTATTTTGTGATCTTTGAAGTTTTTTGGGGGGGTCTCCCATTCCAGGTGAGCTCCGCTGTCACTTCCTTCCCTATTCCAGCCCAGTTGTCAACTAATCACCATTTGGCAGACACATAGGTCATCTGCGTCCAGCGGCGTGCAGTCGGGATTTTGGAGGACTGCACAGGACCCCCCTGTTCGCTGTGCGAATGGAAACGTGTATGCAGACACATTTGCAGGACCATAAATTACACTTTACAACACCATCACCGCTCTCTCTACTTCACCTCCAGGTAAACTTATTTCCTTATATAGAGAAATGGGGGTGTGGCTGTATGCAGATAGTATGCAGATTGTTGATTTAGAATGAGTCTGATTTGCTAACATATGCACGGTGGTAAGAGCAAAATTGGCCGGTACGCACGTGTCATAAATCTGCATGCAAACAGATTTTTTTGCGCAGGGTAAGAACGTTTCCACGCAAATATTAGTAAATGGGGGCCAATCTCCTTTGGACAGACGAGACCAAAGTGGAAATCCTTGGCCAGCATTTCGGCACAAACATCTCATACCAGCTGTCAATGTGATGATTTGGGCAAAAGCAATGTAGATTACACAGTGTAATGTGTACTTAAGTACCACAAAAAAATCACTTAATTTCTGTAACAGAAGCAGTTGTCATTCATTCCTTTCACCTCTGCTTAAAATGGTTTACAATTGAATTGTGTGACTGAGAATGGGTCAGTGCTTTTTTAATAACACCACCAGAATTTTCACTCAGCCCATTGTCAGGCTGGTGAGTGTTAGGGGATTATTAAACATGGCCAAGTTAGTATTAAGGCCTATATCTGCCAAGAAAATACTCTGAATACTGAATCTATTATACCACCACCCCCAGCCTGAACTGTATAAGGCAACATGGATTCGGTGATTCATGTTGGGATTTTCATTGGGTGCTGAAGGATTACACAACATTATTATGAAAGACAGATGCAAATAGTATTTATAATATTCCATAAGCACAGACATTCATCCATCCATCCGCCCATTTATCCATTTTCATAACTGCTTATCCAATACAGGGTCGCAGCTAACACTGTGTGAGGGTAGCTGACACTGTGTGAGAGGCAGGGTACACCTGGGCAGGTGGCCAGGAAACACACACACACACACACACGTAATTTTCTTTTATAAAGAAGTGGGCACTGCTTCAAAAAACATAAACTGGGAAAATAAAACACATTGATTTTGTATTTGTAATTATTAAAAAAACAAAAAAGAAACTGCCAAACTTTACCCTTGCACAGTTAGGTTGGAGTGTCTGAAACGTGTTGCTGTGCATAAGAAAGGGGCCAAATGTGTTGGACTTCCTTGACCATTCCTCATTTCCCCAGCTTAGTAAAGTACAGCAATTCCTAAATGTAGTGTGTATATGAAATGAGGGTGCAATCAATCTAATGGCCAGTAAGATGCAGAAGGCAATTATATTATTTTGAGATCAATAGAGAGAATAAAGAAACTGACACCATGAAGAGAACACTTCAGATTTGTGTATGAATGAAAAGCAAGTCACTCTGTAATGTGTTACAGCCAACACTGTACATGACACACATTTAATAGGGCAAAGTAACAGTGCAGGACACTCTAGTGTCTGTATGTCATGTCGGTGCCTAGCATGCTAGCTGGCACCTACGTAAGTGCAAGGAAATGATGAAGCAATGTGATGCTGGCTGCAGATCAGTGGTGACGGTTGTGTCATTAATAAAAAGTTTTTTTCTGAATATTACATGTTGTTACATGTTACATGTACACGTTAAGAACTTTTGAAGATTTAGGATAACACTTCTGGCCGTGTATGAGACAAAATATAAAAATCATTGTCCAGATGTGATTAATGTTATTTACACCAAATTCTGATCCTAACATCTGTGTGTTTCCACAGAAATCTTTTCCAAAATTCTTCTCTCCAGTTTTTACAAGTGTGTGCCTTCTGATGCTCTTATACTTTGTGTTGTTGCAGTGCATGGTTATTGGAGTTACTGCTGCCTTTGCCACCAGGAACCAGAGTTATGGTACACTGATATTTGCTTGGTTTGGTCTGGGTCAGAGGCAAAGCCACAAGCCTTTCATAGCTTTTTAAATAGCATTAATCCTAACATTAAGACATCTTTAGATTACAGGAGGAAATAGAGACTTTACATACCTCTACATTTAGAAAACCAACAGAGAGAAACACTGTAATCCATCCAGGAGCTTCCATCCAAAGTGGCTCGAAGAGAATGTACCTTATGGTCAGTTCCAGTGAGTGAGGAGAATCTGTGGCCAAGAAAAGGAGTTTGAGACCACATCTAAGGATATTATGTCTACTTTTTCAGGCACAGATGTGGAAACACCACCAGTAGCAAACAAAAGATTGTTTTCGTCACAACATACAGCAATGAAACAGTTAACAAATTCTAAATAGAATTTGGGGCATTACTGAAGGTGATGTGTACTGACTGAAATCTGAGCCACCTTTAACCAGCCATAGGAGATCTCCTGCTCTACATGATAAACTGGTACACAGCCATCTTCAACCAAACACCCAGCACATATGGTTGGGTCTAAAGCCCAGGGGATCCTCAAGTGCAACTGCTGCACCTTAATGCACGCATTAATTCTTGTTTATTTTTCCTCTCAAAAATATTAATCATTTCATTAAATGAAACATTGAAAGACCAAAGAAGACCATTTGCAGGACAGATTAGCAGAACACAAACATGCCATTCACACAGGCCAATTATCCCATGGTTGAACACTACCTGGACCCCCACAATAGTAAACCATATCCATATTACAAGCATTTGGCAATGACCACATCCCACTATCCATACAAAAAAGGTGAAAGATCAGGGAAAATTAACGAGAGGGAAGCTTTTTAGATTTATAAATTACAAGCCACAAAATTGTTATTTAAAATAGGCCCTTGGAGTTTTTGATTTTTAAGTCTAAATATACAGTACATCCCTTCCAAAGATTATTCCATAACTGTTTGGTCTGAACAAGATTTGAATACGTACTTTTAGCTGATAGTTCTTCATTTACTTCTATTTACTTAAGTTGAGTTTAAACAAAGTTCAGAACCTACTTGAAATGGCCATGGTTAAATAGATGTTTAAAAAAAAATGATGGTATAAAGTTTGTCTGCTGTTATTTTCTTTTCCTTTTCCCTGCAAAGCTAAATGAACCGGGGGATTAAACTACAACATGTGTTCTTTGAAAAATGTACACATAATCTTGCAAAATCTTTTAAGGAATCACATTCATCCATCCCCAGAGAGACGAGTAGTTCTGTCAAACTTTTTAGCTTGTTGAAAAGCTTAAAGCAAGACACACATGCTGATGCATGTGAGCCTGTGTGGAATAGTGCAACCAGACAACTGACAGTGTCTTTTCTGTATTTCTTTGACTTATCCTACTGCGAATTTGGCTCACTTACAACATAATTTCAAGGCGCTTCTGCATGTGTGTGGGGGTGTGTGCATGTGTGTAAATCACGTTTTTTTTTTTTTTTTTAATATGAAATACATTTCTGATGTGCCACATGAGGGGAAAGTGTATCAGATCAGGTCTTCCACACATGAGGAGTGAGACTTCAGTCATCGCTCATCCCAGATGACTTATGCCTGACAACCATGTGGGTTTTAAACCTGTTTCCTGTTGTTTGTTGAGGCCTCTCATAACCTAAGATGTGTGAATCGGATTATTCTGTATCAAAATCTGTCCCTGAATACCAAAACGACAACGTGTATGTTCTTTGTAGTTGCCAACAAAGGCCTGTCTCTCTCTCATTTTGCCACCATGGTGGTGGCAGTGTGTATATGTGTGTAGCATGTAGATGGCCCACCTGCCACTTCAAAGCTCTTGCCAGATGTGAAAGCATAGGGACTGGCAACACAGGGTCCCACAGTGGGAGGTACTCACACAGTTCAGCAGCATTATTCACACATAATTATACATGCACAAACACAATGGCTGAAGCTCATCACGGTGCTGGAAAGCATGCATCCACCCCATGTCTTTACCTCTGGCCACTCTTTGATGGACGAACCTGCAGCAGCCATTTTGCATCACTCTTCAAATAAGCATTTCTTTCAAAGTGTTTCAATATGTGCTTAGACAGGCATTAAAGTGAGCCAGAGCTGTATGGGAATCAGTCCTAGCATATCCCATTTTGTTAACATCGTCAAGGGGCGCTCAATCTTACCTATCTTCAAAAATATGTAGGAGGTGCCATTAATGTCATTTCCTCGTCCAGCTTTGGAGCACTTTTGGTGTCCTATTAATTTTTCCCTCAGACATGAGTGTCTAGAATCAATATAAAAGAATAACACCCCTCATTTCTTTCTATTTTGCTTCCAAGGAGCTAGACTTTCTTGTAACTTTTTAAAGTGGTCTTGAGCAATAGTTCTCCAGGCTTTCTGAAAGTCTTTCAAAGTTTTTCTTTAGACACTGGCTGCTTTTTCACTCATTTTCAGTCCAGTCCTTGGAACTGACCATTTTCAGAGGAATGTTTTTTTTTTGTTTGTTTGTTATTTCACTTAACACTCACCTATGAATCATTCAAGCATAAAAAAGGTACCTAACTCAAGGGATGAACCAAAGAACCAATTTTAAATTATATCTCTATCACTTTATTATTAGCAGCCTGTCACAAAAATGTATAATTTGTTCCCATTTTTTTAGTTGAATCTACAAAAAAAGCCAAAGACAACACAGTTTGACAGGTGTAAAATAGTATTTCTGTACCAACAAGGTGATTCTCAAAGAGCTATTAGCTGTATCAGTCATGTGGTTAAGAAATAGGGAAAAAATCCAGCAAAGTCCTGACACAGGACCTGAGAGATGCATCTGGTCCTTCATTTGATCCATCTACTGTTCACTGAAGCCTCATCAGAAATGGTCTGAGTGAAAGGGTGGCATCAAGAAGCCATTCTTAAGGAAGGGAAACAGGGAGAAAAGGCTGAGGTATGTCAAATTACACAAGAACTGGACTGAAAATCAGTAGCAATAGGTTTTATGGAGTGAGGAATCCAAATTTGAAATTTTTGGTTCAAATCGTCATCAATATGTATGAAGGAGGTCAGGAGAGAGGTACAACAGTGAGTGTCTACAGCCATCTGTAAAACACTGTGGAGGCTCTATCATGGTTTGGGGCTGCATTTCAGCCAGTGGTGTTGGAGATCTTGTTAAAACTGATGGAATTATGAGAAAAGTACTGTCAGATTTTGACCCACCATGAAATACAATCTAAAAAGTCTATCTTACTGGCAACAGCTTCATTTTTCAGCATGACAATGATCCCAATCACACTGCCAATGCAGTAAAAGCATAGCTGGATAGAAAAACACACAATGGAACACTATCAGTCATGGATTGGCCTCCCCAGAGCCCGGACCTCAACATTATTGAAGCAGTGTGGGATCATCTTGACAGAGAACAGAACAAAAAGCAGCCAACATCCAAAGAAGAGCTTTGAATGTCCTTCAAGAAGCCTGGAGAACTATTCCTGAAGACTACTTAAAGAAATTACAAGAAAGCTTGTCAAAAAGAGTTCAGGCTGTCTTGAAGAATAAAGGTGGTCATACCAAATATTGACTTTCAAGCTTGTTGCAATTGTACAAACTCTGTTTTTGCCTTATATACTGTATTTCCATGTATGTGTGCACATGTTTCAATAAACTGTTGCACCTATTTCCCATTTTCCTAGCAAAATATAAAGAAAGGGGGGTGGCTCAAGACTTTTGCACCATATTGTAAAGGCTTAAAAAGTAAAATGGAACTAAAAGCTTTCCATCCATCCATCAATTCAGGGTCACAGGTGGGGGCTGGAGCCTATCCCAGCTGCAACAGGGCAAGAGGCGGGGTACACCCTGGACAGGTCGCCAGCCTGTCACAGGGCTAACACAGAAAGACAGACAACCATTCAATTTAGAATTAGCACTTAACCTAATCCCACTAACTGCATGTCTTTGGATTGTGGGAGGAAGCCGGAGTACCTGGAGAGAACCCACACAAACACAGGGAGAACATGCAAACTCCACACAGAAAGGCCCTGGCCAGATGGTGGAATTGAACTCAGGACCTTCTTGCTGTGAGGCAACAGTGCTAACCACCGCCCCACCGTGCTGCCCGGGTATCATAAGTGCACAATGTTAATGTGGATCTTGTAATTCTTAAATCTCAGAATAATATTTTTAAATGCTTCTCATTTGAGAGTATTTATTAAGCCTCATTTAATAAATGTAAACTTTTCCAGATATTTTTATTCAGTGACAGAGTAACAAAGTTAGTGACAGTTTTTCACTGTCCTCATTGCATAACCAGGGAAAAATCTGCCTTATTTTTGCACATAACTAGACTGACTGGTAGCTGATCTGGCATACAGGCAGGTTGCTTCTAAAGTCTCCTCAAAGCATCCTAGTGGATGTCCGGCTAGTTTGCCAGTGGTTTCTCTGTCATCTTCGTAATTGAAAGAGAAACAGTTGATATTCAGTCTTGTTGAGCTGTCATTCACCTGTCTCTCTGGTAATGTTATGTTAATAGGTTACACTCTGGAGGAAATGCCCTGTGCTCTGTGTGGGGTTTGCTGTGTGTGAAGACACACATGTACAGCACTGTGCAAAAGTCTTGAGCCACTCCTCATTTCTTTATATTTTGTTTGGAAAATGGGAAATAGGTGCAGTGATTTATTGAAACATGCAAACATACATGCCACGTGCAAATGTGCAAATGTGCAAACATACATACATGGTAGATAAGACAAAAACAGAGTTTGTACAATTCTGATGAGCTTGAAAGCCAATATTTGGTATGGCCATCTTCATTCTTCAAAACAGCCTGAACTCTCTTGGACAAGCTTTCTTGTCATTTCTTTAAGTAGTCTTCAGGAATAGTTCTCCAGGCTTCTTGAAGGACATTCAAAGCTCTTCTTTGGATGTTGGCTGCCTTTTGTTCCGTTCTCTGTCAAGTTGATCCCACACTGCTTTAACAATGGTGAGGTCCGGGCTCTGGGGAGGCCGATCCATGACTGATAGTGTTCCCTTGTGTGTTTTTCTATCCAGGTATGCTTTTACTGCATTGGTAGTGTGTTTGGGATCATTGTCATGCTGACCAGATGCTTTCCAGATAGTATAGCATGGTAGATCAAAATCTGACAGTGCTTTTCTGGGTTCATAATTTCATTAGTTTTAAAAAGATCCCCAACACCACTGGCTAAAATGCAGCCCCAAACCACGACAGAGCCTCCACCGTGTTTTACAGATGTCTGTAGACACTCACTGCTGTACCTCTCTCCTGACCTCCTCTGTACACATTGACAATGATTGGAACCAAAAATCTGAAATTTAGATTCATCACTCCGTAAGACCTGTTGCCAGTGATTTTCAGTCCAGTTTTTGTGTAATTTGGCATACCTCAGCCTTTTCTCCCTGTTTCCCTTCATTAAGAATGGCTTCTTGACAGCCACCCTTCCACTGAAAGCATTTCTAATTAGGCTCTGGTGAACAGTAGATGGATCAACTGAAGGGCCAGATGCATCTCTCAGGTCTTGTGTCAGGTCTGGATTTCTTAAGGACTTTCAGATACTGTTCATCTGCTGCAGGTAGTTTTTTAGGCCTACCACTTCTTCTTTTGTCCTCCACTTGTCCAATTTCCTCAAATTATCAAATATCTCACCATGCTGAGATATGCCAAATTTTTGGCTAACAGCTCTTTGAGAATTACGTTGTTGGTCAAACTGTGTTATCTTTGGCATTTTTTGTAGATTCAACCAAATAAATGGGAACAAATTATCTGTTTTTGCAACAGGCTGCTAGTAACAAAGTGCTCAATGATACAATTTAAAACTGGTTCTTTGCTGAGTTCTCCATTATGTGTAGACACCACACTGGTTCATCCCTTGAGTTAGTTAGTTACCTTTTTTATGCTTGAATGATTTAAAAGTCAGTGTTTAGTGACTTAACAAACAAAACAACATTCCTCCGAAAATGGTCAGATACAAGGACTAGACTGAAAATGAGTGAAAAAGCAACCAATGACCAAAGAAAAATTTTGAAAGACCTTCAGAAAGCCTGGAGAACTATTGCTCAAGACCCCTTTAAAAATGTCAAGAAAATCTGGCTCCTTGGAAGCAAAATATAAAGAAGTGAGGAGTGGCTCAATACTCACAGTTCGTAGCACTATGTATAATGTGTTTTTGCCTGGGTTTGTTTGTTTCATAGTGCTTAGTGCATATTTACATGCCCCCTGCTTGTGTGTTTACCTATTAGGTATTTTCAGTATAGCATGAGCATATGTGTACTCTTGGGAGATGCACATCCAAAATCAATGCTAAATTTTTTTATGATATTTAAATAACACGATTTTCAGACTACATTTCTGATGTCATTAATCTGTGCTGTGCACACATTCAGTGTGTTAGTTCTTTTCTGCTGAAATGATGTACATTTTTATTGGCTTCCATATTAATTTGAAACTGCACAGCTGAGCAAAAATATAAACAGCTTGGTCTCTACACTGAATTGGTTCTACTCTTGGTTGTTGTCCTCCGTTTGGTCGAATGTGCTTTTATCTTTTAATTAAAATTGGTTCCAGGGCTTCATACTTCTTGGTTTAGTTTCTATTTTTCTTTTCCTAGATGTATTCTCACACCTGCTTTGAGATAATAACAAGGCCACAATGATGATTCATTATTTGCTTAACTTCCAGTTTATGGCTTCATATATTGGTATGATTTTCAGCACTTTCTGTTGCAACTGTTGCAGGGTTTCTGCCAGCAAATTGGTTAGTGGAGGGTGTAAGTAAAGCAATATCTGTCCTCAGACATACATGGCTCACTTTGGCCCATTGTGCCATTTTTTGTGCCATTTTTCCCTGCTATTATCATGATTTTCTTTTTTTCCACACATTGGGAGCTCCTGCCCTAAACAATTCCTGTAAAGTGTTGTGATCAATTGATTAATCAGCTGCTGAGCTTAAGCAGGTCAAGATGAGTCCAGACACATCTCATATTGTTAATAATATCATATCGATATAAATATAAATGTTGTAGATGACAGTTTAAACACATTACTCAGTGATTGAAGGTGTGGTTTTTGCTGTGTTCTTGACCATTCTTTTTCTTGTAGCCTAAGAGTATAATCAGGTAAAAGAATAAAATATCACAATTAATCAATTTGGGTGATCAGAACATTTTTTAAATGTATGGTATATAACTAAAGATTTTCAGGTAAACTTATTACAGTGGCAGTCATAATTTTGCTGTACTGCAGCCTGGAAGATTCATGAAATAAGCATTGGCACTAGATATGCACCACTTGCAACTGTCCTGGCTGATTCTGATTTTGGTCAGTTAGGATTATTTTTTTTTCTAAGAACGCATTTGACAAACTATATATATATAGATATATATCTATATCTATATATATCAGGTTACAGGACATTTTTATCACTTTGACTCATGCTTTATATATCAGCATCATTCTGTAATTATACCTCCGACACCCTGGATGGCAGTGTGGTTATTATCCTGTGTTCAGCTTCTGCAAGTACCTCAAACAGTGTTGACTGAGCTGAGCAGCTCCTGTCTCAGACATTTATTCAACATTTAATTGCTCTGGAGCTGAACAGGTAAACATCAATTTACAGCGCATTGGCATGGAAAGGCAACCAGTCACCAGTCACGTCCAATCAGCTGGTTCCACTCACTGGCTGATTGATCAGTGCATCTCTAAATGGTACAGCTCATTTAAAGGCAAATGAACAATCTTGCTACTATGTAGTTGTGGACCGATAACACATATTTTTTAGTAAGGTGTTTGAGAAGCAGCTTGAGGAGAGTGGGTTGAGGGACAGATGTGTTTTGACAGTTACATTAAGTTAAGGTCAGGAGGAACATAACCTCAAGAGGTGCTGCTTACAGTGACATGGATGGAAGGAGAGAGGCTGAAGAATTGAAAGAATGAGAGACTAGTAGAGTTAATGCGTATATGTAAACTGAAAAAGAAGGAAATAAAAGAGGAAACATCGAAGGGAGGGAAGGCTAAACAATAGCTCAAACAAGGGCACTCATAACGCACCATTGAGCCCTTGTTTTCCCCTGTTGCCACTGTATTTTTCCTCTCTTAGTTTCTTTCTGACAGCTTTAATCAACACAATAAGGCTTGCTGAGATTTCATTATGGAGCCTTGGCCACAAGGGCCTTTATAGAGGAATAGATGGATGGAGAGTTTCTAAAGAGAGGAAGGATATTGAGATCAGGATGGAGGGAGGAGATATTGGTAGACGGAGGTGTAGAGACTAAGTTGGGCAAAGTCAATAGCAGGACAAAGTGAGAAGAAGTGAAGCAGAGAGGGAGAGATGAGCGAACAAAAAGGCAGGGGGTTGACAGTGAGAAAGAAATGATGAATATAGCTGGAGAATGGGATTAAAGAAAGGAGGGAATCGATGGATGGACACTGACACCCCTGCAGAGGGTAAGGCTGAAATAATGGTGTTATGTGGCCACTTGATTGGACCTGAACAGCATGGGTGCCCACAGAGGAGCAGATCAGTCTCACACTTCCTAGATTACGGGGTCAAAGGGCACCCAGCATTGAGACAGATCACTTTTGATGTTTCTAATGGAAACAGGAGAAAAACACGTAAACCCCCAACACTCATATACAGTACTCAAACTTGTATAGAATACAACACAACAAACTTTCTTCCTCACAAATTGTACAGGCTTCCAGTTATGCAGGGCTAAACTCAAAACAGCCCTGAAACCTTTGAAACAGTACTGGCCTAAACAGACCACAAAATCAGTAACGATGATTGCAGATCACAATTACAACATACGCACTAAAAAAATTTGTTAACACAGTAACAAAAGTGGAGATGCATACACTGCACTAACTAACAGATTAATTTACTGCCTTGTTTTAAGAAGTATCACCAGTTAAAGCTGAAAATGAGGTGCTGATAAAAATAGTAAATAGTAATATTGACTTTTATAGTTTTTATAGTTTTTACTCAAAATATGTGTGATCGTATTTGATAAAATGTAAGGAAAACACAGTTTTCCATTTGCAGCCCCCAAATTCTTCATTTCCTCCTGTGCACACTTTATATTTTTATGCATATATTGTTAATTTTCCTTGGTTTGAGTTGCTGTTTGTCTGCCATGTCAGGGATTGATATGGCAGGACTGCATGGAATCACAGGATTCCATGCAGTCCTGTGGAAATATTAAGTACACCTTAGAGCTTCCAAAGAAATTAAGAAGGTAATTAGCAGCTGCTAATCAAATGCCCATGATTTATTAAACATTAGCAATTGTGACCACCTCTATAAAAGCAGAAGCTTCGGCAGTTTGCTGGTCTGGAGCATTCAGGTGTGTGTTAACAGTCTTCCAGGAGTGGATGTCCCAGCAAATTCACCCCAAGGTCAGACTGTGCAATGCTCAGAGAAATTGCAGAAAACCCAAGAGCTACATCTCAACCTCTACAGGCCTCTACAGTTAGCATGTTAAATGTTAAAGTTCATGACAGTACAATTAGAAAAAGACTGAACAAGTATAGCTTTTTTACAAAGGTTGCCAAGAGAAATCCTCTTCTCTCTAAAAAAAAAAACATGGCGGCACAGCTTATTTTTACAAAGTTGCAACTGAGCAAACCACAAAACCTGTAAAACAATGTCCTTTGGATGAGACCAAAGTGGAGATATGTGGCCATAATGCACAGCGCCACGTTCAGAGAAAACCAAACTTAGCATATCAGCACAAACGCCTCATACCAATTGTAAAGCACAGTGGTGGAGGGGTGATGATTTGGGCTTGTTTTACAGCCACAGGACCTGGGCACCTTGCAGTCATTGAGTCGACCACAAACTCCTCTGTATACCAAAGTATTCTAGAGTCAAATGTGAAACTAACAGCTAAAGCTTGGCCAAAATTGAATCATGCAATATGACAATGATCCCTAGCATACCAACAAATCTACAACAGAATGGGTGAAAAAAAAGGAATCAAGGTGTTGCAATGGCCCAGTCAAAGTCCAGACCTCAACCCCACTGATATACAGTAGTGGGACCTCAAGAGAGCTGTGCATAAACGAATGCCCGCAAATCTCAATGAACTGAAGCAACGTTGTAAAAAAGAGTGGGCCAAAATTCCTCCACGACGATGTGAGAGACTGATAAAGTCATACAGAAAACTATTTTTCAAGTTATTGCTTCCAAAAATGGTTCTACAGGCTATTAAATCATGGGATGTACTTTTTCACAGGACTGCATAGAGTCCTTTGAAAACTTTCTATTTGACATGACGGTATACAAGCAGGTGAGGATTAGTGCTGTTGAATCTAATCTTATCATTGCAGAAATTTTATGTAGATATCAGTGTTGTTTTTACACGTGAAGTCTTGCCCTTTCTCACATGTAGCAGAACAGAAGATTCTCTGTGTCAGGTAAATTCTCACTACTGAAGATACCCTGTTTGGTTATGGTAACATATGGTGACTGGGTAGGGTGTATAGGGTATACATGACACATCCACTTTGTAGCTGGCAGTTTAAAGACTATTTAATGTCTGATCCAACTGAATCTGAAATTGGACATTTGCCTTCCACTAAACAGCTCTGCCAGGGGCTGAGGTGCATGTTTGAAAACATCTATATATGTGGTGAGAGGGATAGATAGAACAATCCTAGAGATTTCTAGTAACCCAGGAGGAAACCCAGATTGATCTCCTGTTCCTCCTTCAAATAAGAAATCTAATAGTGTGCGTGTGCTTTTGGTGTGCATGTGTTTGAAATCTGCAGGTACAGCATTGTTTTTAGAGATTTCTCCCGTCTCCAAGGGAACTACCAGCTGGCAGAACCTTTTAAAAACGTTGGCTCAGTATCCTCAAATAACAGGAGTGAGTTTTACAACTGCATAATTGAAGTGTTCATTTCCATTACACCATTTTTCAAATTATGAAAAGAGGTCCTGATTCCATCTCTAGAGAATGCCTGTAATGATTCTCTTCTCTTCTCTTCTCTTCTCTTCTTCTCAGTGACCCCTCAGTAATCTCTAGTCAGGGTTCAATCAACCTGTTAAGTTCTTTCCTAACTGAACTGTGAAGCCATCACTGACCCCTTTTTCTCCAGCTAACATGCTTGACTGGCAGCAGTTCAAACTGTGTGTGTTTTTGTGTAAATACCTTTGTGTTTATCCACTGGGGCAGAGGGTATTTGTGTGTGTGTGTGTGTGTGTGTGCAATGTGTGTGTTTGTGTGTGATTATTCACCCAAAGTATATTTCTGTCCTCTATCCTTTTTGTCTCTGACACACTCACCTTATTAAGTGCTGAGTAAATGCCAGTGGACTCTGTCTCCCCAACCTTTTTCAACAGGCCTCGCTGTCCTTCACAATTCAACACAACTGAGCACTCACACAGACATATCAAGTGGCATATCATTAAGCAGACAAACCAAAGTGCAGCAAAAGATGGCTGAATATATTCTGTCCCTGTATTTGTGTGCATATGTGTATTTGCTGTCTGTCAATTTTACCAGTTTATATGTTTCTAGTCAGACATTTCCCATAAAAAAAAAGGTTTTCATAAGTTTAGCCATGGTTAGCTTATTGCTGTCTCATTTTTAAACTAAAGGACAACATGTTTGAAAGTGGTTGCTCTGACTGCTCATGTAAATTAAATACCAATTAAATAAAGTATTGATGTTTTTTATATGGTGGTGATAGAAAGACCATGATCAGATGGATAAACCAGACCGTGTCAATTTCTCTGTCTCTCTTTGGCTTGCTGTTGTATTTTGCAGTGGGAATTATAATTGACATAGGAGTAAAGACAAGCCACATGACACTCATATTGCCCACTGGGAGCACAGAGGCAGGCCAAACTAGAGAGCCTGCTGCTGAGAGTAAAGAGTTGAAAGATAAAGTCAGAGCATAGATGGATAGAAAACACATGATTTTGTACACATAGACAAGCTGGCAACATGGAGGGAAGGAGGGATGATGCATGTGGTGGGAGGCTTGAGTGAGGTTGTGGATACACAGCATGGAAATGTGGAAAAGATGGAGGCATGGATAGATAGAAGGGAGACGAACAGCTGTTGATACCTCCCCTTGGAGTAGAGAGCAAGTAGAAAGCAATGGGCTAGATCTGAATAAAGGAGCAATAGAAGAAAGAGAAAAGAATAATATTGAGATGAGATGACAGAGAGGCTGTCAGAGGGGCAGTAGGATGTAGAGATGTCATGTGAATAAATACCTCAGTACCAAGTTGATCTAATATGATGGTTATTGTTTTTCAGTGGATGTTTAATGTGCCACCGTGTTTGTGGTACGATGGGAAGACGGGATGCCGGATTCTAAAATACTGAAGAAAATCATATAGGTTCTGTTTTTCCACACAAAAGATAAGTGTGGTGCATCTGGCAGTGGGTTTGGATTCTGAAATTCCTCTTTGTTCTGTGTGCTTGTGAAATGGTCTGAACAGGTATGCAGCATAACCTCAAATCACCATAATCCTGAACACCAAAAATTGCTCTGCTGCATTTTCATCGCTATCACACCCCTGCTGAACCGTTATGCCTACCAAAGTGAATTCAAGTTCAGGAAAAAAAAATCACCAAAACATCAGATGTTTGCAGTTGGGAATAAAACCTCTGTGTGTCTGTCAAAAATGTCGTTTTACCAGCACAAAGCCTTTCTACGCTCTGTCATGAAAATAGAGCCCTTTGACTCATAGTACCTCTGTGTAGCACTGCTTTATTTATTTATTTTTTTCACCTTGTCACTTAAGCTTTTGGCAGTAAGCGCTGTGTCCTGGCCAACAGAGAATGCATCAATACCTGAGGAATGGTTCATGTACAAGTCATATTGATCTAGTGAAATCTATGCATGGGGCTTTGTTGGCCAAAGCAATAGTGCATTCACAGCACCTGGCCAATGAGTAAACCATTCTTTCTCTTACCTATGAACCCAACAGAAATGCATTGAATGAGATTCATCGAATGCTGATGAGGCAGATATCTGAAGATATTATTAATATTATATAAAAGGTATTTAAATTTAATGTAATGTAAAAATTACAGTGTAATGTGATAATTAATCTGAAGTTAATGTACTTGTCAAAGGGGTTCAGCCTTCACATAATTACATTTGGATACACGTTGATTCAGCCACCTTAAAGCAAATTATGGTCCATGAGAAATATGTCTGAAACACCCTATTTACCCTCTGTCACTTTTTATTGTGGTAGGCTTCTTTTGAGTAGGTATATATATTTTAAGTATCAGTCAAGTATTTAATGGAATTCCACCAGTTATGCTCCAAAAATGGAGCTTTATCATGAAAACCATGTGGTTCATCCAATACTTTGGTCAATTAAGAGGACTGTGTGAAGTATGGGGCATTTAAGGTTTGGTTAGGGTGTTTTTTTAATGTTTGCAGCGGAAGTTGTATTTCTTCATTTTCACTGGAAAATCGACCAACTATGTGATTTTTTTCCTACGTTTTTTCACACAGCTACATCCCACACTTCTAACTGCAGCCAAGTTCCTAAGAGTAGCACATTAGTCTTTTTTGTCAGTGTCAGGTGTGAGAGCCTGTTGCATGAAACACCAAACAGACACAGACTTGCACATAGACAGACATGAACATATACACAGCCCACCATGTATTCATTGACTGCCAGGTTTTTTCTTTTTATTGCCATTCGTGCGTCATGTTTTCCCATGCAGATGCTATCTACAGCAATAAGCCACTGTGGTCACTGCTATTCAAATGCCATAATGCTATCCATATATTCTGTTCCCTGGCAGATTCTAACACGAGCAAATTACTGGCTGAAATTTCTGTGGGCTGGCTGTTGAACTGTGTGTTGTGCTTTGCTGACTTATCGATGAAGTTGCTATTGAATATTTAATGTATGTGTGATTGTGTATTTTGTCTAACACTGTAATTGTCATTTGTGGATGACATCATTAGAATGCTAACATGCCTGTCTGTTTGTGCACTGCTGGGTGACTCATTCCTTTGATTTGGCAGAGTTAATGAGTGATAAACTCCTGCACTAAAGCCAGGAGCCGTGATTTAAGTTTTTTTGGCATTCTTGTTTTATATCCTGGACGAATAATGTTTTTGTCCGAAAAATAATTTAAAGGTGCACTATGTAGGATTCTGTGTTTAAAAACTGTTAACAAAATTTTAAAAATTTGTTAAAATTATCAACAGAATCTGAACAATTATAATAGATGTCAAAGATATCTATGTATTGTGTTGTAGAGGCGTCTACTGAAGTTAGCATGCTAACTAGCTAGTGCTGACTCACGTGATACCATTGTTCCTCACCGTGAGATAATGAATCAGCATAGCGTCTAGTCAACTCTCAGTCCAACATGACCAGTATACGCCCAGAGATTTTTTTCACAATTGCGAAGACACATTTCTTGAAACCTTCAGTTCTTTACTCCAAACACAAAACTCAGCACCCACTGATTCTTCTGGCGAAATCACACAGTAGTTTCAGATCATGCACACTACCAGTCAAAATAATAGCATTACCAAACTTTCATTACATACTAAAACAACTGAACAAAGTGATTAACCCGAACATCAGTATGGTAAAGCTTCAAGACCATGTTGACAACAGGGGATCTGCTACAGTTTTTCCTGATTGTACACACACAAAAAATGGAACTATGCACACAATTCTGAAAACATGAAGCTCATGTATCAACATGACTCCAAACTGCTAACCTCTAAGCACAATTCCACTGGTCTCACTCAAATGTAATTCTAAATCACAGTTTTGCAAATCTCCAAACACAAATTGCATCATTTTGCACACTTTGTTCACCTATAGGAGCACTGGCCTTCAAAATGCTACACACTGACTACTAATTAGTCTCACTCATGCTGAACCTTTTTAACCTCAATTGGAAGAACAATTCAGTCAGAGTATAAAAGAGGCCTCTAGTGACTTATACAGGTGTTAGGCAAAAAAATGAAGCAGCGAGAACACAGAAGAAGAGGGCTGTAAAGGGAGGCCTAGGAGGCAGCAGAAGGCAATTTGCAGTTTTCTTGTTGGTTCAGCTGAACACTTTGTGTCAAAGTAACAAATAAATATTTCTTTTGTTATCTTTTTGTATCTGTGCACTAATTTTCTTCATAGTGTTTCTCATTGTCCTTACCTTGCATAGGTAAAAGTTTTGCTACATACTATGTGAAAGTGGTAACATTTGTGTTGCATATACATGTAGTACTGTACTGTAATTTCAGGACAAAAAAACCTTATATTTCACCAAAACAAGAAAAAGGAAACTCATTTCCAATGACGTGTATGGATCTGAATATGTAACAGGGCCTCACGAAGCCAACACATACATGAACACTTTTGATGGGAGTGTTTTCAGACGTCTGTGAGTGATAAACGTATAATAGCTGTGTATATTGTTTTGTGTGGAAGGAAGTTTTGAAAAGAGAGAATGTGGTTTAGAGAGCTGTGTTGATTTTGCAAGAGATGTGTGGAGTTTTGACAAAGCAGGTAACTCTTTTCAGTTTGCATTGAGAGTTTTGAGAAATTGAGCAACAGTTTCTGAAAATGTGTTTAAGCTTTTAGGAAAAACTGTAAGACTGGCTTGTTCATTTAGTCCTAATTCCTTTATTCACAGAAGAAAAAGAAATAGAACAAGAAATAGAAACATTTTTATGTTGTAGATAAATTAAATATCTCATAAGGTTATCATTCATGCTATATTTTCAACAGAGTGGAGAATTTTACATTTTTCTGTTCTTGTGTTATTCTTGATCTTGTCCTTATCTTACTCCTCCACCGCCCAGACTGTTTTCAACCATTGTTGATGTCAGCCTTCAACGTGCCGTAACCGGATGTGCACTGTGACCTAGCTTATCTTGGTTTTTATCAGATCATTAGCAACAAGTGTGATCAATTTTGAGTTGGTGTGTTTAAGAAGGGACAACATCTGCTGTAGTTGTGTTTAACTTCTGCCTCCTGTGGTTAGCATTATGCCTCATTAGCGAGTCACTGTGCAAAATGTGCTTCAGTGAGTGATTATGTGTTAAGAATTCTGCAAAACATTAAATGAGATCTGCAAATTGTGTCTAACTATGTGAAACCTTGTTTGAGGTTTAAGGTTTTGCCAAAATAGTGGCTGATTCAATAAACTGCCTTAAGACATATAGAATTTGGTTCAGAGAATGGAAGTTAGTACTTTACCAGTTTGGATTTGGGAGACAGACACCCTCTCTACTTTTAAGATTAGGCTTAAAACTTTCCTTTTTGATAGAGTTTATAGTTAGGGCTGGATCAGGTGACCCTGAACCATCCCTTAGTTAAGCTGCAATAGGCCTAGGCTGCTGGGGGCTTCCCATGATGCATTGAGCACTTCCTCTTGCTCACTTTCTTTCACTCTCCATGTGTTTATACACCACTTGCATGTAATCATTAGCTATTATTAACCCTGTCTCTCTCCCATAGGTGTGCCTTTTTGTCCATTCTCCCTCTGCTCTCTTCTGTTTCCCCTCACCCCCAACTGGTCGCGGCAGATGACTGCCCCTCCCGAGGCTGGGTCTGCTGGAGGTTTCTTCCTGTTAAAAGGGAGTTTTTCCTTCCCACTGTTGCCAAGTGCTTGCTCATAGGGGGTCGTCTGACTGTTGGGGTTTTCTGTCTAATATTGTAGGGTCTTTACCCTAAAATATAAAGCGCCTTGAGGCGACTGTTGTTGTGATTTGGCGCTATATAAATAAAATTGAATTACCAATTCAGAAATATTATAATACAGTCTATGATTTTGACCTCTTGTCAATCATGTTTAAGGACAGGCAGTTAATGAATGAAACAATAAAAGCAAACTCTTCTTGAGCAAACATCAGAGAGCAGGGTTAATATGAGAGCCAACCCGCTGCGGTTTGTTTTTAGTTTAGCGCCTTATGCTTTGTCAGATGTTGCTTCCAGCGTCCCCTCTATGGCATGAGATAATGAAGAGGCCTAGATGACTTGTCCCTCTAGCAAGCTGAGATAGTTTCTTCTGTAGCAGTGCCCAATTGCTCCAATGTGCAGTAAAAATTAAAAAAGAAGTTGGGCTCTTACCAAAACCTGCCCGTTGTACCATTTAACGATGCAAATATAAAAAATATTACAAAATGTCAACCCCTTTAAAAAGTTGTGCATTTATATTTGAATTAATATATGTATATAGGCAGTATTATAAATAAGGTGTCCTACAAATTGCACCAAATCTTCCATTAACTTTACAATAGATAAACTGCCTCCTTTGGACTGGCCATTGAAAAATCTGCAATACACAACATAAATATAGCGTTTGGACCAGAATATGGTGAAGAAAAAAAGAATAAATCAGAATATAAACTATAATATTCCTTTTTTGAATGCAGTCATTTTAAACTCACTGGTAAGTCACAAGCACGAGTTCTGCACAGATCAGACAACTCACTATTCTTGGAAAAGCCCACATGTCCTGAAGCTTGTTATAACCAAAGCAAACATAACTTTCCACATGACTTCTTTTTGTTGCCAGTGAAACGATGGCTTCAAATAGTGAGGAAAACTATTCAAAGTGGGATTTTATGTTTACAAGCACAATTGTACATTCACACGTTCTCACAGTTTAAAAAATTTTATATTATGTCTACAGGGGCAAAATAGTCTAGCACACCACCAAGGAAGACCTCAATAATTATAAAACAAAGAGTAGAATTATCACATTTTTTGTTGTCAGCAACAACTGGAAATTTCTTGCAGAAAGCAGAATTTCTTGCTATTGTATTTTATTGTATTACATTTCAAAAGTGTTCCTAATAAACTGGAAGGTTACTATATGTTTAAATGTTTGAGGCTTTTTTTTTGTGCATTTCCTTTACCTGCATCCTTCTACATGTCTATGATTTCATTACACTGAGAATTCTTTGCCATATATTTATGAATCTGTGTGAGTTTGTGTGTGTGTGTGTGTGTGTGTGTGTGTGTGTGTGTCCGTGTTTACATGAAAGATCCTTCATCCCTAGATAAGACATGAGCTAGAGGGACAGCAGGGCATCCTGGGCTGGGGAGTATCAGGCATCAGCAGGCATCTGATGCTGTATCAGTGTGTGTTCAGAGGGGAAAAAAAAAAGAAAGAAAAATGGCAAAGAAGCAAACACATTTATTCTCACACATACACACAGTAGCATGTAAGCACACAGCCCTACTCTGGGGGCACTGCTGTAATTGGATGTCTGATTACTGTCAGATAGTGTGTGTGTAGGAGTGGGGGTGGAGGGGGCAAATTTCTGAGGCAAAGAGAGAGATATTGCAACAGTGGAGTTGAAGGAAGAGAGATCAACACTCAGAAGTCATACAGAGAGTATCAGACAGAGAAGTGGGCATGTTCTCTCTTTGTGATTTCTGAGCTTAACGTTGACCTTGTGATTTTTATCTGCGGTCTGGCATCCAATCATCCCTTGCTTATCTCCCTCCTCCCTCGCCTTATACTCTACATCTTTTCATCTTTCCATCCTTTTCCATTTCCTCCTTCCTACCTTCTGAATCCTTCTCTTCTCCTTTCTCCACCCGTCCTGCCTGTCATCCTGCAATCCCGTCTCTTCGTTTGAGGTCTTCGCCATCTATTCCCTCTTGTCTGGCCCACCACCAATTCCATACTCCATCTCCCACCACCCGGCAGAAGCCACTGAGATTAGTCTGATTGATTAGAAGTATTGGTGGTGTGTGACTGGCGGTGGAAGGTCAGATGACTCAGTGGAGACATCGAGACTGACTTGTCTCCTGCCCGAAGACTCACAGAAGTAGTCTCCAGTTGCAGTTCTCATGGCAGTACACTGACAGTAACTAGTTCAAGGCTAGTGGGGTTTCTATACACTTGCTGATATTGAAGAATAAAGTATGAAATGTGCTTATTAGTCAGCAACATATGAGTGCTGTTTGGGTTTAGGCTTGTACAGATTTGGAAATAGAAAAGTGTTTTCTGTTTCCTTTTCATATAGGTTTTAGATATGGGTTTACACATATTGTATCAGATTGTGTAGAAAAGAAAAAAAACAGGTCAAATATATGCACTATATGCACAAAATGATTCAAATACAGCTGTAACTGGGGTCTACTGTGAATTAATACACTGCTACTTCCAGTATTTCCTTGAGGTTCCATTTATAGCCACCAGGTTGGCAAAAAAGAATGAATATGCCACTTGTATAATTTGTATTTTTCATATTCATTTTGTCAGTGTCTCTTAACCCCTAATTTCCTATATTTTATATTGTAAGTGTTTTAAGAGAGAAATTTTTACAACATTTAAAGAGGTTCTCTTTCTTTCTGTGATGCACACTTCTCTGACACATGCACAATGCTCCGTGTAGTCGGCATCCACCTGTCTTCACATTGAACCCGAGCAAGTGCTGACTTCAGCTAGACTGCCTGACTCCTGTGGTGATGACAAACCTGCTACCACACACACACTCACACACAGTACACTTTTCTGTGTGACAGTAAGGAAAGTTAGATGTTAAAAGGCCAAGATTTACTTTACAAGGCGCAGTCTGTTTACTCTGACATACAGTATGTGTATACAGAATAATTGCACAGCCTGTCCTCTATGTAAGAAATAAGGATGGAGGGCAAGTCCAAGTTCTTCTCATTTAATCTGTGTTCAGTGCCTCTGCCCTGCACCTTTACCCAGTAGAAGAAAACTAGAAGGACTTGTATAGGTTTGTCACAGGACAACATAAGGAGTAATTGCATTAATATCCTTAGCTTAGCTTGGTTTGTTGCATCACCAACAAACCAATACTTTACCCTGCAAAACACTCCAAATGAGTCAGTTTACAGTTTTAGCATTTATGCCCCTTTCAGTTTAGTTATTCACACATGTTTTAAGGGGATTTAAATTGTTTATTAATATATATGATTTTCCAAGTTGGTAGTACCCTATTATCGATAACAGCCTCTGTTTGGTTTCCCACAGGAGGAATTACAGTAATCCCCATCTGCTTACAACTACGTTTTGGTGCATTTAACAGTTTGTTAAATTTTATTTTATTTTAAATTTATTAGGGACAGTGCAGTTTAACATAGGGCATGAAACTGATGTGCTGCATAAAAAGTTTATAGCTGCTGTATTGCTCATTTTCAACCTTTGTCTCTAGCTGGGCTTTTATGCATATAATGTACAATTTAAACATACAGTTTTCATTAACAAAAAAGCAAAAAAAAAGTTTCCAGCACCTTGTTGAATTTATACCACAAAGAATTAAAGCAGTTCTGGAGGAAAAAGGCTAACACAGTACTAGCAATGTGTACCTAACAAAGTGGCCAGTGAGTGTATATAAGTGCAAATAAACATTGACTGGAAAAAAACAAAATTGATCTAAATCTACAATCAAATACATACAATAGAATGCATCAGTTTAAACATTATTTTTTTTTTTAAATTTTAATTTAAAATATGAGTTTGAATGAGCTCTGGTTTGCTTTTAGCCCACTCCTACTGTTCACATACTGCCTGTAGATGCTAAATAGAGGATTTTCTTTTTCTCTCATGCGTTTTCCAGTTTTTTGCTTGAGTATTATGGACAAAGCCACAGTAATGCAGACTAAAGGAAAGGATCATTTTTGCAGTGTCTAGGATTATAATAATACAATATAGATGTGGACTGAAAGATAACTCCAGCAGCTATATTATTAAATTCTGCTATAATATACTGAGACTAGATTGTAAATTAGGTTTTTAGATAGATACCACAAATTATTGTATTTTGTCTGAGCATCACCCGAAGCAGTTTATACTGTGCCATCTAGCAAATATTCAATATCCACCCACTGATGCAAACTGGTGCCTTCATTTATACAGTGGGAACTCTAACATAATGAGCAATGTTCCCAGCGTTGCTGTATGTGGTTGTAATTTTACCTCAGTGTCTATTCGTGCTATGCTAATCAAATGTTTACCAAAAGTACATTCTTTCTCTGAAAACTGAAGAAACTGCCCATTTTTCCCTGCTCTGACCAGTGTTTCATTATTAGCAAATTATAAGCAACTTCAAGCTTAAGTCCATTACTAGCTTACAAAAACTTTTCCAACTGAGGCTTGTTTAAGGTCTGAGCAGCATCTTTTTGGGTTCTGGTTAGGGCTGTTCTAAATGTTCAAGCCCATTTGAGGCTCTAAGACCTGCATCCTTTAAGGCATATTTTAATGGGAGGATGCTCATTTTCTTTGGACAGCGGTTTGTGGGTTGTCAATGATTCATTAGCAAGCCTGGGGAGGACATTCAACTCTGAGCCTGAAAGAAAAAAAAAAAAACACATTGTGCAGAGCACATTTAGTACGCACACCAAAGAGGAAAAAGCCAGCATAGTAACACAAAAACCTATAAGGGCAAATTCTTGTTGGTAAGAACTGAACTCACGCAAGCATGTCTGAAAAGCCAACTACGCGTGCACTGACACACACATACGCACAAAAATCAGTGACTTCAAAGGCCTAAACCGCAGTGCCCCAAGTCATGAACAAAGCGTAGAGAAGCAGAGGGCAACTTTTAATTTTAAAGTGAGCACTAATGAGGGCTGGAGAGAAAGAAAGAGTGCATGCATGTGTCTGTGTGCGTATATGCAGTCTTTGTCTAAGTGTTCTCCATAGTAACAATCCACTGGCAAGTATTTATGTAGGGGGGAGTCCAGGGACAGGGTTTATCAAAGAAATACTCACCCAGCTGGAGAAAGAAATTAATTTCTTCCTTTGTGGATTTGTAGGCCACACAGAGCCTCATATTTGATCCAAGCATATTGAATTCTGTGCTAATAGTAACAGCTGATAGGGCATGTGTGTCTCTCAAAATTATGAGGACACACTTGCAGGATGCTTCGAGGATAATGCAGCTATATTGTAATGGAATAATTATTAAAGGAAGAGACTCAGATTTTACTGCCTTTGTTTCACTTTATTACACAGTTATGTTTAACCCAGAAATATGCAGACACACACACACACACACACACACACACACTAGTGGCATGAAGCATGAAGACAGCTAAGTACTTTATACTCTCATTGCTCACCTTGCTTTGCTGTGTGTCCAGGCTTTAGTGTGCACTATATGCACAATATTATTGGGCCACTCCTCTTAATCTTTGAATTCAGGTGTTTTCAGTCCCATTGCCACAGGTGTATAAAGTCAAGCACCTAGCCATGCAGTCTGCCTTTACAAACATGTGTGAAAGAA
>VUQI01039081.1:18266-31594 GCA_015106735.1 Paratilapia polleni | reverse complement strand
TCCACGGCTACTCCAGACCCTTTCATGTCTGTCACATGTGCTCAGGGTGAACCTGCTCTCATCTGTGAAAAGCACAGGGTGCCAGTGGCAGACCTGCCAATTCTGGTATTCTATGGCAAATGGCAATCGAGCTCCAAGGTGCTGGGCAGTGAGCACAGGACCCACTAGAGGACGTCTGGCCCTCAGGCCACCCTCATGAAGTCTGTTTCTGATTGTTTGGTCAGAGACATTCACACCAGTGGCCTGCTGGAGGCCATTTTGTAGGGCTCTGGCAATGCTCATCCTGTTCCTCCTTGCACAAAGGAGCAGATACTGGTCTTACTGATGGGTTAAGGACCTTCTACAGCCCTGTCCAGCTCTCCTAGAGTAACTGCCTGTCTCCTGGAGTCTCCTCCATGCTCCTCCATGGACTACCTGTGCAACCTCTGTAGGGTCCAGGTATCACCTCATGCTACTAGTAGTGACACTGACCCTAGCAGAATGCAAAACTAATTAAAAATCAGTCAGAAAAGATGAGGAGGGAAAAAAATGACAGTGGCCTTCACCTGTAAACCCATTCCTGTTTTGGGGGTCATCTCATTGTTGCCCCTCTAGTGCACCTGTTATTTTCATTAACACCAAAGCAGCTGAAACTGAATAACAACCCCCTCTGCTACATAACTGACCAGACCAATATCCCAGAAGTTTAATTGACTTGATGTTATACTCTGATTAAAAAGTGTTCCTTTAACTTTTTTGAGCAGTGTATATAAAATTTATATATGTTCAGTATTGACTTTAAATCTGGACCTTGACCCAAAAGAGCAAAGTCAGAAATAAGCAAAGATGGTGGACGGGGATCTGCTGGGTATTCCTCGGCTACTGACAAAACGACAGAGACTCCCTAGACAACTGAATGCTACTGAGATCCTTTCATAAATATTATATTATTGGAAAGCATTTATAAACATTTAATGTGTTTAATACGTGTTTTCTGGCAGTTAGTATTTCTCTTTTTTCTGTAAAGCGCTTTGTAGCTTTATTAAAAAGAAAAATGGCTATATTAATAAATTGTGATAATGTTAGCCTGCTAACTTAGCATTTTACACTGCTTCAAAGAGCCAATAACACAGCTATGGTCTTTGTAATTACTGTAATTTACCTGTAGTCCACTGAACCTGCAGTTGCAACCTGTCCTGTATCCCTCTATGTGGCTATTGTGGCTGTAAGTGTCATGCTAATGAACAAATACACTTAATGAAAAGTTATTTATGCTACTTCCTATTTTTCAAATCTCTCCAGTGAAGATTAAGACTGCTGTTAATAAATCATATAGAAAGACAAATTTGAAGTTTTTTTTTTTTTTTTATAATAACCAAGGTATTTAAAGACATGACAATGTACCATCCAAAGGACACCATACAAATGAATGACACCTCTTTTAAATAAAAGTTAGGCTAATAATAAGCTAATATTGGTTAGCATGCTGTGGTGATTCATTTTTATATCATTTACACAGTGCTAATAGGTTAAAAAAATTAGGCTATGATAAAGAGAGGTGAGCTTAGGGTCAAATGGGGATGATTCATCCATCAAACACAACCGGCATGACTGCTCTCCACATTTAGGGCTACATTTAGCAGAGTGTCATCATCCCATATGTATGATGCAGACAGTGGAGGGTGGTAGCAGCACTGCTGTGGGATTTGATTTGATAAAAACAACAACAACAAAATATAAATAAAAAAACAAAGGCATAACGTAATAAAGAAAATGCTACTGACCGGCTCCAGTCATGTTAGCAGCAGTAATAAAACTCCAGAGTCATTTCAACTCCAGCTGTCTTAATAACGGCAGCAATGTTGGTGCTGTAAGATAAGAGACGTGCTTTGCTCTGGCAATGACAGTGTTTCCCCAAGGAGAAGGGGTACCATTTGTTCTACTGTTTGCGTGTTGACTTGAGAAAGTATAAAAAGGTAATATTAGAATAAGATTATGCTCAAAAGAACTAGCAAGTCCTGCAAATTGGAAAAAAAAACTGAAATAAAAGGATTGCACTAAGATGCAGGTTTCTATTTTTGTAATTTTGAAAATTTTCATTGTTCAAAAACTTATGGACCTCACTGTATAATATAATATATGCAATATATACAGTATATATACAGTATACACACACACACACACACACACACACATATATATATATATATATATATATACATACATTTTCTGATCTGGTTAAATAATTGTCAAAACATAACGATTGTGCTTTCCAAATTTATTACAAATCAAAATATAACTGACACATAATGGTTTAATTATTCTAGTTGGTCTCAGTAAATTCTTGCCCAAGGGCAGAGAAACTGCGAAAACCCCAAGAGCTACATCTCAGACTCTACAGGCCTCGGTCAGCATGTTAAATGTCAATGTTCATGACAGCACAATTAGAAAAAGACTGAACACATATGGCTTGTTTGGAAGGGTTGCCCGGAGAAAGCCTCTTCTCTCTGAAAAGAACATGGCAGCATCGCTTAGGTCTGCAAAGTTGCATCTGAGCAAACCACAAGATTTCTGGAACATTGTCCTTTGGACAGAAAAGACAAAAGTGGAGATGTTTGGCCATAATCCACAGTGCCACATTTGGTGAAAACCAAACACAGCATATGAGTACACGTCATCCCAACTGTCAAGAACAGGAGTTGAGGGGTGATTACTAGAGCTTGTTTTGCAGCCACGTGACCTGGGCACCTTGCAGTCACTGAGTTGACCATGAAATCCTCTGTACCTCAAATGTGAAGTCGTCTGTCTGACAGATAAAGCTTGGTCCAAACTGGGTCATGCAACAAGACAGTGATCCCAAGCACACCAGGAAATCCATAACAGAATGGCTGAAAAAGAAAAGAATCAAGGTGTTGCAATGACCCAGTCAAAGTCCAGAACTCAACCTGACTGAAACGTTATGGTGGGCCCTTAAGAGAGCTGTGCATAAACGAATGCCCACAAACGTCAATGAACTGAAGCAATTTTATAAAGAAGAGGGGGTCAAAATTCTTCCACAACGATGTGAAACACTGATAAAGTCATACAGAAAACAATTGCTGCTAAACGTGGTTCTACAGTCATGGGGTGTACTTAGTTTTGCACAGGACAGGAGAAAGAAAAAAAAATCCATAAAAATACAGTACAATGTACCACTGTAAAATGAAGGAATTTTCCTTTTGTGTGTGTGTGTGGTTTTTTTTTTGTTTGTTTGTTTGTTTTTTTACAGATTTCTTTCCATATTTTTAACACACACATTGAATTTTACCATTTAACATTTATGGAAACTTCCATTAAAAACGGATAATGTACTGGAGAAAAATTACCACTACATTTTCTGTTTTTTTAACAGAATTTTTTCCATAGTGCGTGAAAATTTGATTTTTCACAGGAATGTATATGAGGCAAAAAGACATGCTGTATATGTGGATAACAGCTATACTATATGTGGAAATAAAACAATTTTGAAATGGAATTAGTTTTAAATGCAATTTAAACTCATATTTAAAGTGAATATAAAGAAACCTTTCCCCTTCGGCAGATGAATATGAAAACTGCACATATGTTCTGCACAGTTAAGCTCAAAGTAGAAGCAGAAGTACAATAATCCCTCTTGTAATCAGCCATTGTCAGTTATTTAGAATAAATTAAGAAAACATTCAGCATTCAATAACCACGAGCCAGGACATTAAGTTCAAACTTACAGCTGAATTCGATCCTGATAAAGTCCCTGATGCCCAGATTTTCCAGGAAAACCCCAGAGGATGATGTCGTTTTAAACAGAAAAGAGATGTCTGCATTCAGTTCTCCCTGAAAGGTGGGGAAGTGAAGGTAGGATGTCTCCTTATCAAAAAATGCAGCGTTCCAGAAGTTCTCTGCAACAGAGAGGAAAAAAAAATCACTTCTTAAATGCTTCATATGATCCTTTTTTTTTTTTCTCATAAAAAAGGGATGTAAAATTTTCTCTTTTTTCAGAAACTGGATGTATCACCCTGGAAAGCTTATTAAAAGAAAACTCATTATGATAGCTGTATAATGGAAATCGCATGGTAAACAAATGAACCAACTGTTCAGCTAATTAGCTAAGAATAAAGGCGTAACTCCAGCTATGCTATCTCATTTGCGTTGATTTATCTAGCAAGCCATTTATTTATGTAGTCATTAAACAAAATGCTGAAATTATAAGCAATTAACACAAGGTAAAATCTATCACTTCCATTAGCTTGTTATATACCTTTGCATTAGCGTTTGTTATTAAAGAGCAAAAATAGAGTCATATTTCAGCTACTAATTAGCTTGTGCAGACTGTTTTTCCATTAACAAGTTAAATGGTGGGAAGATGATTAGATACAGTAATTCCTTTAATTCTGTTCACTCTGTTGTTGAATAAAACCTACTTCTTCAATAACACTCCATCAAAACATCACATATAACATCCGCATGGAGAAAAACTGAAATGTCATTATTTAACATCATCACCACTCTGCAAAGCAATAACCAACTGATATGGATTTACTGTCGCCGTGACAACGGAGGGGTCCGACCCTGTAGGCAGCCTCTGACCCTGGCCGATGGATGTCTCCCAGCACCAGAGACCTGACTGGGAGGGTCTCCTTATGGGTGAGCAGGCCTGAGTCATCAGTCCTGAGGTACAAGGATGAGGAGAAGGGAGAATAAAGAAAAACAAGAGGGGAAAGAGGAGGAGGAGAGCAATGGCAACAAAAGGAGAGGATTGAGTAGAAGACAAAAAAATGCAAGGAAGAACAGGAAGAGGAAGAAGGTGTAGAAGGTGAGGAAGCATCAGTATTAGAAAGCTGAATGATCATGCATGCAGAGCAAGTGTAAAACTTGTTCCCACTACAACTCAAACAAAACTGTGTTTGAAAAAGTGGGACAGACTGTATTTAGATTAGTAACACTCCATCTCCGGACTGCGTTCATCTGTTCTCAAAGGATTACTGATAGATGTGGAGAAAAGCTGACACAACATGTCTGAAACAATGTCTTGTGGAAACCTTCTCTGAATGAACGGAGGTCGAGTGATTCATCTGCACATTCACCGCACACACTCAGCTTCAAATTCCAGCAGTTTGCTTTGTTGCTGTGAAATGTAGTCAAAAAATAAATCTAGGACTGTAGGCGCATCCAGCGCCGGTGTATCTGATGAGATATTGATGGCAGGAGAAAGTCTATATATATATAGAGTCCCAGAGTACAGATTTAGGCTGAGGGATAATAGAATGAAGGACCTTTGGCTATGCAGGCAGGAGCCAACATGGGTCTAACTGCAGAATTGGTCACAGGATTGAGGAAGGTGACCTAAATACAGAATTGCTTACAGGGTGGATAAAAGGATTTGAAAAAAAAGAGGCCTGGATAACAAAAAGAGAGGGATGTTTAAATATCTTGGGATTTGTCCCACGTGTTTTATGGCTCTTTGCTGTTCAGTGTGGCAGGTCAAGATGGGAAACAAACAGTTTGTCAAAGAATCTCAGAAAAAATACATGTGTTTTCAAAATGCATCGACACACTCTACAGTGTCTCATATATGTACTCCCTTGAAAATGGGAATTAAACTTGAATTATAATGACATTTTAATCATTCACTATGATTCAAATGCAGTTTGTGTATTTTCGTATTAGGACCCACTTCTAAGAAAAAAATAACAAAAGCAATTTTTTTTTTAAAATACAGAGAGTCAAAAATTCTGATTCACATAGACCCTTACAATTTAAAGCCTACAGCGATACCAGAATAGTTCACATTTCCAACTGACGTTCTAAAATACAGTACCACTGGTCGTAGTCGGCATCACAGTTGCAGTAGTAACTTGAATCCAGACAGCTGTCCTGCAGACTGCAAGCACACTGCCGGGTGCCAGGCAGTGCTCCACCCCAAGAAGTCTGAATCAGACCTGGTCCAGGACCTCCCGCCCACCAGCTGAACGGAGCACCCTCTTAAACACACACACACACACACACACATACAGATAAAGACATGATTAACCATTAATTAATTTTTTGCTACAGGGACAGACTGCAAATGTTATGAGTTTCACAGATATGAAATGGCATGAAGACAGTGATTCCTATAAAGATACTGATGGTTGATTGGGAAACATCTCCAATAGAGCTTTCATTCCAGCTGATTTTGTAGATTTCTTTGTTATATAATAGAAAAATGTAACTTTCTTCCATCTAACACCACCCATCTCTTTAGAATTTCAACACACCACAACACCCATCATGCTGCCCAGCTTTGACCATGCAGCTTCTGTTTCCTCTTTCATGACTTAACTCTTTAACAAGCATCCCAATCAGTCAGCTTTGTGGTGTACAGACTGGTGGTTCACAGGTCAAAACAAGATTGGCTACTTTCCCTTCTAAGAAAAGGTAAGGAGATGCTAAAGTTTAGATTGTTCTGGTAGTTTGTGGCAAAAGGCACCTTGTAGGGACCCCCTTTCAATCTTCTCGACTGTAAAAAAAATTTTTTTTGGTCTTTATCAAAAAAACAAACAAATCCAGAAACCAAAACTAGTTGTTGATTTTCCTAAGCACTCAAGTTGTGTTGCAAAATTAGTAAAAAAAAAAAGAAAAAATTAAAAACAGAAATGTAATCTAAGTTTTAATTTGGTTCTAAATTAACTAAATCAGCAGTTCACACCACTTCTCTTTTAACTGTACTTTCTCCTCCACAAACACACTCCGGTTCCTTAAAAATAACCATGTGAAAAATTTAATACCTTAAAAATCCCTGCTAAATACCTTATCTCAATAACGTTAAGGATTTAACACAAAATATCAAATAGTTGTTTCTCCAGATGTTACCCAGTGTGTTGAAGAGCCTGGACTTCCTGCAGTGGTAGGACAGCTCCTGCTCGCAGTGCTCTGATTGGCTGATGATGGCTGCTAACTGCTCCTCTTCAGAGAAGTAGTCAAAGTAGGCAAAATGTTGGTTTATCTCCGTGGAGGACTGAATTCTGGTCAGCTCTGTGTTATTGTGCTGAATCACCATCCATGTCCTGTCCTCTGGTAGAGAGGCAGGGAGGGTGGAAAGACCGAGAGAAAGTGAGTATGTAGTTACAGAGGGAGCTACACAGTCTTTCAGACTGAAAGATACACATTTGTCTGAAATTTAAAAAATATGTGTGTGCCATACCTGTCATGTTACAATAAATGAGCTGGGGTTTGACTGGTCCACTGCCATCCACGTCTATATAGTAATGTCCTGATGTGTTGCCTTTGTGTTTGTATGCCTCACACGACTGTTCATATATTGCTGAGGAAGGAAACATAATAAAAATTGACAGTTTTAATGAAGAGGATCAACACTTTTTGATTCCTTGGCAAGGTTTGAGACCACTAAATTATGACATGCATCCTGATAAAGAGCACTCAACAGTGGGGTAAGAAGTGATGCAGTCAAATTTAATTCATATGACGTAACTCTTTCTCTGCTTTTTAATATTGGCAATTAAATGATACAAATTTAAAACAGCAAATACATTCTTGTTTATGTTTTCTATCAACATATAGAGAAAACACTACCAGTTAATGCATTATCGCCATGTGACAAAAATAAATAAATCACTTGCCTTATGGCTCACTCACACGAGTAAAAATAATTAAATTTTGTTGGGATTTTGACGTTTTGAGGACTTGAGGTTTATAATTAGATTCCTTGTGTTCAGATCTTTCTTTGTATCTTATTGTCAAGTCTTCATCTTTGTTATGTGATTCCCTGTTTAGTTACTTCCTATTTTATTTTGTTAGTCATTTGTCTCTTGTGCCTTGCCATTGGTTTGACTTACTTTGTTTTTTGTTTTAATTAAGTTCAGCTGTGTCTTGTTACCGTGGTGTTTCCACTTCCCTTGATTATCTCATATGTGTAAATGACCATCTGTTAACCTGGCCTTGTGTGTCCCTGCTTTACTGCCCTATGCTCTTTTGGATTTTGAATTTTGGAACTCTCTGCATTCCTTAATAAAGGTTAGTTTTTTGTTCTTTTAGTCTGAGTTTTGAGTCTTGCTTTTGGGTCCTGGTCCTGCAAACCATGATAGTTTCTGGTTTGCATCACACTTTTTCAAGTTTCACTACTGCTCACCTAGTAGTTAGTGAGTGTTTGCAGACAAGTTGGCATCTTTCATGCAAACTACAGGCGACTGCTGTGCTGCAACCTGCTAGCAACCAAAGCAATCACAAGGAGGTTTTTGCGACCGATTTTTACCTGGCAAAAGCCAGCAATCTCCAGCAACCATTCGCCAACGGGTCAAGGAATACACATTTTTCCATAGTGACCTGTCATCGCCAGATGGTCACCAATGGTCTCTAGGCCTATGTGACTGGGGCCTTATATACATATTGTATCTACTCTTACATTACAACAACCTACACTTACACAATTTCAATACAAAGGTCTAGCAGACTGCATGCCCACCATCCACACACAAAAATGTACATATATACATGTATATCTAGAGTAGGAAAAATTTACCAAAAAATATAACCTAAGTAGTAATAACAGTCATTATCTGTTATGACATAAAAGTTTTGATGCCCACTCTTAAACTCATCTAATAAAGTGCATTCTGTTACCATTCAACTTGTGGATCAAAACACAGAGAATACTTCAATTCAAGTTTTAGCTCACAAAATACTTTGTTGTTATGAATAAACATTCTGTTGTCAAAATAAGTGTCTTAGTAAGGTGTTGGGCCACCACGTGTCATCAGAACAGATTTAATTAGTCTTCATTCTCCAAAAAATGGAATACCGTTCTTCCAAAAGATATTCTCTCATGTGATGTTTTGATGAAGTTGGTGGAGAGCACTGTCCAACACCTCATTCCAAAATTTCCTATAGCTGCTTTACTGGACTAAGATCTGGTGACTGTGAAGGCCATAGCATGTAAGTCACAACAGTTTCATCCTAATCAAATTATTCACTGCTGTCAAGATCAACAGCAACTTTATTGATCTGTAGTGGCTCTTCCCCCTGTGGGGACAAGGGGATCCAAACCATGCTGACAAAATGTCCTTCAGAGCAAAACAAAGTTGCTGTATTGCCTCACAGTAGGGGTCAGGGTTTCAGGTTCTTCCTTTAATTTGGTTTCAAATATTAAGAACTGCAATTCGAATTAAATGACCATGAAAATATTAAATGCATATGCTCTTTAAAATATGCATTTACTTTAAGGAAAATATTTTGAAAAATGCTTTTTTTTTAAGTAGAAAAATGTCAAGCAAATATGAAAAGATCAGTGAACTTCAAATAGTTTAAAAAATGCATTAATCAATTAAACTCAGTTATATAACAACAAAACTGACAACTGTAGAACAAAAAATAGGTGAAAATTTTTTTTATAAAGGCCTACTGTTATGTAATATTTGCACACACCTCCACAAGTGAACACACCCTCCTGAGAGTTGCAGGAGTCCATTTATGAGCAGCAACAGCAATGTAAACTTCTTTGACTTTTCCCAAGACACTGCTTTGGTAGAGCTCAAGACAGGTTTTGACCCAAATATAACTAACATAGAGGTGAGGTCTGTGTGTGTGTGTGTGTGTGTGTGTGTGTGAGAGAGAGAGAGAGAGAGAGAGAGAGAACTGGCCCTGATCCAGCTCAGAGCTGTTCACACTACCAGTGTGTGAACAGGATTCAATTACAGCAGTAAAATCAAAGCCACAATCTCTTTAATTTCTAATTTGACTCACCTAAAATACTGTAGGCAGTCTCTCAGTTGAAATCAATTTATGTGGAAAGAACAGTCTGCCTTAGGACTACCTCTCCTTTTCCAACATGCTTGCTACCTCCCCCTTACTCTTGTCCTGACTCCGTCTTTATATTTGTCTTTCTTCCAATCATCATATCTTTCTTGGTTTCTTTCTCTGTTATTTTTTTTCTAACACATGGAAGTGAGATGAGTAAACTCAGGGGTTATCCTGAGTCTTTTATTCCAGGTCAAATGCTGTGACCCATATAAAAATATTTAGAACTTTTGGGGAAAAATCTATTTCATACATAAGAGTATACATTATTTTTAGTACCTGGAGAATTCATACTTTCAAAATCAAACTATTAAGGAAGCAGGAAGAAGTCATAGTCAGATATTGACGCTGTGCTTGATGCGTGCTCTTTGAAGTGAGAAGTGGGAGAAAAATGTGGCTTTCATCTACAGCAGGATGCCATCCCTTTGTTCTTTCTTCAGCATTTCCTCAGTGGATAAAATGACATTTCATTTCTGCATTATGTATTACCAACCAGGCTATTTCTGTTAAGAAGCAGCATATCAAATTTGGGGCAAACTTATCCGTAAGTCTCCACAGGCCTGCAGGTAAAGTGTAAATACCCATCATGGCTTTTTACTTCATTTTGTACTAAAAACATGTTTAACTTATTTCTAAAGTACCTAAATCAATTGGGAGAAGTTCAGAGCTCCTTTCATCACTGCTCTGGATTGGATACAGCTGAAGTAATATCACATATCAAAATTTAACAGTTTAGGCAATCAATCAGATAATTGTTCTGCAAGAGAAATTTATTCCATGTTTTTTGGGGTTTTTTTTTAAATGCTGGATGGGCATTTGATTTCAGCATGAACCTTTGGCTCATTGTGTCCACTGAGACCTCAGAGAAGAGCAGTCTGTCACATCACTGTACAAACTAAACACGCACGCACGCACGCACACACACACACACACACAGACACACACAGACACACACACACATTCATACACATAAAACTGAGCAAATACACGAAGAGAAGACCAGAGATAGTGGGATATCTGCGGGTGTCAAAAAGCAAAAAATATGACCTTTTAAGACTTTTGAATGGAAGTCTAATTTACTCAGTATAATGAAGTACCACCAATCCAACTGATCTATTCCCTTTTGAACATGGCTAATTAAAGTTCTGAAACAATGCATGAGAAAAAAAAAGAAACATGTGAAATAACTATTGGGAGACATGTAGCCTCTATGTTATTAAAGTAAATCCAACAAAACATGTCCAGAATATTAACATTTCTTACAGGAAATAACTTAGCATGCATGTAGGAGATTTTTTAGCACAATTTTGCTCTCGCCTTTTAAATAAAAGCACTATGAATGCATATTTAAAGATATTTATTGTACTATGGGCTAGCATAGGATTAGCTTTAATTTGTATGTACTTTTATGTAATTGTTTTTAGATTAATAGTGATATTAATTGGTGGTTATTGGTGGATAAAAATCTACTTTCTGAAAAGCTGTTTGTTCCAGTTCCAGACCTACAGTGGTGTGAAAAAATGTAGGTTTGGATTTTTTGTTTCCCTTAATAATAAAAAACCTTTATTTAAAAGCTGCATTTTGTGTTTACTTGTGTTATCTTTGTCTAATATTTAAATTTGTGTGATGATCTGAAACATTTAAGTGTGACAAACATGCAAAAAAAAAATAAGAAATCAGGAAGGGGGCAAACACTTTTTCATACCACTGTATGATTTGTTTGAGCATGAGCATGACTCAAAACATCAAGCTAGATGTAGAAAGCATACAAAATCATTTTACACCAAACCGTAAATGCAAAATATGGCAGTAAAATGATAAGATAATATAAGATAACAATAAAAGTTTTGCAACTCTGTCCATAAAACTGTCCAAAACTGTACTTGAGTTAAATATGGACAATCTCTCCTTCAAGGGTGTCTCCTTGTGCACCTCTGAACTGCTTCCAGGACTTCTGCTACTTTTCTGTGAAAGTCCTGTTGAGACTGCTTGCACTTGTGTCTGCAATTTCATTGTGATGGATGTGAAACTTAATTAGAGGGCAAATGTGAGCTTCTCTTTCAAACTGACCAGACTTTCATGTTAAGCCTCATCACAGTGGATGAGAGCTAGGTGTGCAGCTATGACCAAGAAACCAAAGAACAGTCTTCAGTGGAAGACTCTATGGTGCCCAAGCCTAAAGGATGGCACATCAGGTCAGGCATAGCATTTTTTTGCCATTGAGGGCTGGCACACAGAGCATCGAAGAGGAGTTTTTTGGCCACATCAACACATTTGTTCACCTCCTGCTATTCTCACAAGATTTGGCTCCCTGCAGCTTAATGTTCCCCACCAAATGAGGTTTAAATTGAAGAGTCTAATTTTTTGACGCAGTGGAAATCCAGCATGCTACGCAGACACACAAGCACAAGTGGGTACACTCTGGAGAGGGTGCCAGTCTATTGCAGGACTAACACAGAGAAATTCACACCTGTGATCAGTTTGGATTCACCAACAGCCCAACATGCATGTGGAAGGAAGCCGTAGAGAGAACCCATGCAGACACAGGAATAACATGCAAAATCAGAACCCAGGACTTTCTTGCTGTGAGGCAACAGTGCTAACCACTGCACCATCGTGCCACCACTCTTATGACTCTTCACTTTAGCATTCTACTGTTTCCAGCATAAACGTTAAAAACTCACAGCATGCTATCTGCAGTACAAAATTAGACTGAGAGAGCTGGTGCCTTGCTGATGAACATAGAGAAGCACCAAAACAGAGTAAGGGTTGGACTTACATTAACTTACATTAACCAGAAACAACTCTGCTAAGTTTCTGCTGAATGTGTAAATAGATATATCTTTGCCACATAATAATGAATGAAAAAAAAAATCTTGCAGCTGCTTTTTCCTAAATACATTTTGGGCTTCAGACATTTTAAAGAGCTTCAGATGAAGCTGGTTACTTACAGCTGTGGCAGGTGGCCCCCCTGTAGCCGCTGTTGGAGCAGTTACAGTGGAAGGTGCTCCATGACTGAGTACATATTCCTCCATGTTCACAGTGACTCGGGGAACACCTAGGAGACAGAAACAGACAAAGATACAGACAGGGACAGAGACGCTTATTGTTTTTCAAAGGTTCTCTGAAAAAAGTTTCTTAAAGCTGTCTGCAAGAAAAGGAACAACAGACCTTCAGCACGCCTGACTGTTTTGATGAGAAGGTGTGTAGGAGGGACTGGAATATAAAAGGTCTTTAAAAAAACAAGTTTCAGTCTTTAAAAAAACATTTCAGAAGGTTTTTTCCCCCCCAGTGTCAGTGGGAGCACAGGTGTGTGTTCTGAGAAAAAGGTGGCTTGAAACATCCTTTTATTATGTTAGTATTGTTAACTAACATTGCATCATTCAGAGACGAAACTCTTGAACTCCCACCCAACCTGCCACTCAAAGCAAAAAACACAAAACAAACAAACAAACAAACAAAAACCCCACACATTTTATTGCTTGTTTTCATATTTTTTTGAGCGATGAAGGAAACACTTTTCTTCCAGATATGAAACAGCC
>VUQI01039081.1:0-16234 GCA_015106735.1 Paratilapia polleni | reverse complement strand
ATAAGGCTACGGCAAACAGTAGATGGATCAACTGAAGGGTCAGATGCATCTCTCAGGTCCTGTGTCAGGTCTTTGCTGGATTTTTTCCTATTTCTTAAGGACATGACTTTCAGATACCGTTCATCTGCTCTAGATAGTTTTTTTTAGGCCTACCACTTCTTCTTTTGTCCTCCACTTGTCCAGTTTCCTCAGTTTTTTAAGTACACAGTGCAGAGATATGCCAAGTTTCCAGCTAATAGCTATTTGGGAATCACCTCATTGGTGCAAAAATATTATTTTATGCCTGTCAAACTGTGTTATCTTTGGCATTTGTCATAGATTCAACTAAAGAAATGAGCAATACATTTTGTGTTTTTGAAACAGGCTGCTAGTAACTAAGTGTCTAATGATACAATTTAAAATTGGTTCTTTGCTAAGTTGCCATGCTAAGTTGTCACGCATAGCCACAACTCCTTCATCCCTTGAGTTAGGTGCCTTTTTTACGCTTTTTTACGCGAATGATTCATAGGTCACTGTTAATTGTCTTAACAAGCAAACAAAAAAAACATTCCTTTGAAAATGAGTGAAAAAGCAGCCAATGTCCAAAGAAAAACTTTGAAAGATCTTCAACAACGCTTTCCCATAAACACATCATTAACAAGTCAACTTGGGGTCCTTGGAGGTTCTCATGGAAAACACTGACCTAAAATTGAAAGTCCATGAAAGAGAAATGTGGTCAAGTGTCCACCGGACTGCACTTTTTCTGCATTCTTCCAATCCTCACAGTGTGCCTCTCATCCACCACACAATAATAGTAGAGTGTTCTACACTGCGGAATTTCAGCATGTTTTGGCAACCTGTCAGTGAAGTGAAAGGCTGCCTCACACAAAGGCCAAGCAGAGCATGGGAGTCAAGCAACATCCAAACTCCTCACTGTTTATGAGGAAAACAGCATCAGGAAAGAGAAAAACACACCCTTCACCTCCTTTCAGTGTAGCTGTTTAACACACACTCCTGCATCTATCACTCCATTACTGCTGTTAAACAAACCAGCAGCAATAACTGATTATTTTAGTGATTTTTAGTATACTCATGGCCCTACTGTGCAACTGCTTTTTATCTAGGTATTAATGAAATGAATGATGTGTATCAGTGTTAAATTTTTCAGTACAAAAAACATCAACTTGGTGTGCACAAGAGAAATTTCCCTCTGGGACAATAAAATCTAATCTCTAATCTCTTAAAAAGACTTTCTTTTTAATTATGAAATGATGACTAGGAACTGTGTTTAGCATTTGTTGAATCTCAGGTGTGAAATCTAGCTCTACAACAGCATTTAACCCCAAATCAATTTTAGTCAGTGGCTGTCAACACACACACAAGAACATTTGTTTGTATACTCGTGAGTACCCTCAGTGACATGACACATTTCCTAGCCTTGAACCCTAAACACAACTGTCAAAATTTCCCAACGTTAACCTCACTTTTCACAAATGTCTTCACTCTACAGGTCATGGGTACTCAGAAGGAGTGTGAGTGTAAAAGTGCACACACCGACAAAATCTTCCTCAGCCATGCAAGGCATCCAAAAGGATGAAAGAAAAGAGTGAGGACCAGAGGATTTATGAATTAGGAAGCAAGGATGGTGCAGGATGGTGGAAGAGAGAAGTGGAGAAGGTGGGAAGGAAGAGGTGAAACTGAGGGCTGAGGAAGATAGATGGAGAAGCAGAGATGAAAAACAGCCACTGGATATCAACAATATCTGGACAATGAATGAGGGGAAATAAAGAGGTAAAGCAATATAAATGAAGAACCGATTTCTTACTGTTTAAATGATGTTGATAAACAACAGATACAGTCATTACAGACTGGAATGAGAGAAGCGTCTGTCCTGCCCAATTCCTAGTAATTTTTTTTTTTTTTCCCCACATGATCGTGAGATCCTGTTAAGTCCTACTGACTCACAATTCCCTTTCTGACATTTTACTATACACTATAGATAGACTTTTATGGTGCTTCTATACAAATGTAGATCAACAGTATAACTTCTTCTTCATTCTCACCAAAATTGAGTAAACTCAACTTTTCTTGGCAAGAACCACCTACATTCACAGAGGGTAACACTTTCCAGAGACATTACAGAAGTTTTCTGTCAACTGTCTCAACATTCAGTTTGCTGTTTGCAGCCTAAGACAGGAACACAGAAAAAGATTCAGAGACACAAGATTGGGTCGAATGGTGAAATGCCCTATAGCAGTTATCGCCAAACCCAGTGAAAATCTTTCAAGGGCTAAAGTTCTTGTGTTTTGCAAACACTGTGAGCTCTATAAATCTCCAGTGGACTCCTAGCTCGACTAACAATTTGCAACAGTCCACATCACAGGACTCCTGGATTAACCAAGAGTCGAGACTTTGTAGCTTATCTGAAACTTTATAGTATGGTGTGACAGTGTCCTGTAATGTCGCTTGGATCACAGGGCTTGGATCCAATCTCCCTGGTTTCCATTACTGCCTCTGGCAAAAGCAACACTGCACAGCAGCTCCTTCGATCTGCAAATTATTACTGGACAGGTAGACTCGGATGTCCAACAAAGACTTCAAATAGCTGCAGCCTGATGTACAGCATGAGCGAGAGAAGGGAAAGGTATGTATTTTTACTCTTTCGGTCTTCTCCTGGGTATGCCTTCACATCATCTTCTCCTGGGTATGCCTTCACATCACACACACGGTGACCATGCATGGTAAAATTTATGTTTGTGAGTCCCTGCTCATGCTGACAAACAGGTGTGTCATAAAGTCAGACAGACAGACACACGGACACAACAAGAAGACTGGACCTCTTGGTGACCCGTGTCTCTTTTTATTTGAGAATGTGTGTGTGTGTGTGTGTGCTTTGACAAGGCGTATTATTAAGTTGTCAGTTACCTGGCAGAAGCAAAGAGGTCAGAATTATTGCCTTCTGACAGCTTCATCTATCTGCCTTCAAAACATAAACTCACACACACACACACACACACATACACACGTACACACACAACCACACACACACCCACACACATATAGTGTGGATAGAGGTCGGGGGTGGTGAGATCACAAACTTCATAGCCTTGGAAAGCTGCTGCGTCCTAAAGGTGTCAGTATGCTTCAATCAGAGTGCTTGTCTGATTTTGATGCTTTTCTGCAGGTTTCCAAAAATGGACAGTGGAGCAAGGAACACTTTTCTTTTTTCATTCTTTGCAAAGGTGGAGAGAAACTTGCAAGCTAGATGAGGCAGGCAACTTGAGCTGCACTGCATCATACACACGTAACATGCCTCACTCTACTCACATCATATCCCAAACACACCCTCCAAATTTGGCCGTCCGTTTAAGATGCAAAATTTTCTATCTCTCCCTCTGACATGTCAGTGCGGCTGCTGCTGCATTGCTGCCTGCTGCTTCAACCCCTCCACTATCCTAGAATCCACCTATAGTCTCCTCAGAGAGAGAGAGGAGTTGAGATGCTGAGACAAAATGATGCGTACTTGGACCTGGATCGTTAAGCAGCCAGCAGGGGAGTGGGGAGGAGGGACAATTGTGTTCAGACACGGTACCTTAAAGTCCACTGCCAATTCCTGACTGTATTGCTGTGGCCTATTTTGTTACTCTTCAAGTCTGTTTTCTCCAAGAAAACATGGTAAGAACCTACCTACCTATTTTTTGAATTTGGTAATCACCAAAACAAGGTGGCCTTCTATTATTTGCCTTTCAGTGACAATCCCCTGAGTGCACATGAAGCAAGCCTTTAGGCTCTCCTCTGGTATGTCAAGTGGCAAAGAAAAGGAGTTCTGTATTAATAAGTGGCTACTAGTTCTCCCATTTAAATTTATAACTTCAAGGGCTTGACCTTTTTCCTAGGGTTAGATTTATTTTCAACATGTTCCTTTTCATCCCAAGTTATACATATAACACGTGGCTCTGCCACATATGGAAAATTTGTTCAGGGACTTGCATAACTGTACCTGTAAAGACAGCCCTTTCACATTCATGGAGCATCAGTTAATGTTACTGTATTTTGTCAAAGCAGCTGGTGTGCGTTGCACATGGTGTCCTTTGGCAGTGGAGCTAGACACACCAGGTTATGGCATTAGTGAGATGGGTCTATCACTCCCAGCGCATCATTCTTCAACATGCAGGATTTAAGAAAGGGGCTTTTTTTTTTTTTAATCCAAACTGCAATCTTTTCCTAACCAAGCTGACACAGCCAGTGTGTCAAGGCACCAAAGCCAAAAGACACTGTTTGCATAACAGGGAGATGCAAATGGCATCTGAGAACATCTGAACGGCATTATATTACATCCCGGGATGAGAACATGTTGTGAAGGAAGAGTGTGGATCAAAAGAAATTTAAACTGCCCCAATTCAGAACTTATCCTTGAATTTAAAAAAAACCTCAGTCAGCAGGTTGTCAAAAAGATAGCACAGTTTGATATTACAATTTTTTCCTTCCATCTCTTAATAAGGTGACACCCAGAAAATGTATTTATTTCTGTCATTTGTACCACTCTTAATACTCATTTCCAGTAGGGCATTTTTCAGTGTACATCTGAGGAAATTGTAAATTTGTACGCTGCACAAAATATTACATGACCACTTTACAAAAAAAGCTAATGCCGTTAATAGTACAAATATGTTACATGAATGGGTTTACAAAGACATACACCTCTAAATGCAGAAGCCTTTGAAACAAGACAGCCAAGATCTGCTGCTGTAGTGCTCCTTAAGGTCAGCAGGTGGTCACACACTGGGATAATAATAATTAGTAGTTAATATTCACTGGGATTATCCAACCACTAATTTCATGTGTTCTTTGGGTCATTGCACATGTTTTCTGACCCTGACCAGCTTTAACATCATTATTAGAGATGCACTAATTGCAATTTTCTTGGCCATTCCGATTTCTAATTTTTTTGTGTGGCCTGCTAATACAGATTTTTCCCAATTTCCTTTTTCTTTCTAAGAACTATAATTGGCAGCATATACAAGCAAAACTTTTCTTCAATGCAAAAATTTTATTTTTGTAATAAATTACAAAATTTGATATTTTAGAGTTAAACATCTCAACTAAAAATAAAGTGCTCTGCTACTGGAAAGAGGTACAAATAATTAACTGAAAATGAGTTGCTGCACACCCACCTTTACCTGAAATATTTTACCTTACCAAACAAAAAGATGTGCAACAGATTTATATAACAAAACAAATATCAGGTATTTACATGATTTTCCATTATGTTTATAAATTCACCAGACAACAGGACATTGACCCTTTTCTCTTTTTCACTCCTGTAACTGCTCCGATCCTTTGCTCATACCGAGGCTGCTGACTTCTGGCTGGCTCTGACCTCTGGATAGCTTTAGCTTTATCCACTTTCTCTTTGTTAGCTTCTTCAAACTATCCATGTTCAGCTGGGTGATGGTGATTCAAGTGTCTCATTAGGTTTGTTGTTGAACATTTTCATGGTGGTTCCCTTATGGTTTACTAAAGCGAACTTTGTCTCTTGCTCACTAACAGTCAAGAACTTGCTAACAGCTACAGCCATACAGTAAAGACAAGTTACACATGTGAGCGGCTATTTGTCTGTGTCACTGTGTGTGTGTTGTGCATGCATGAAACAGACCGGCTCCTGGACATACGTGAGACTGACTGGCCACTGGTCCGGGCCAAGAACGCTGAAAATCAGCCGATTCCATTCCGTAGCTGGTTAGTCGGTGCATCTCTAATCATTAACCATGTGTTAGGATCACTGCTGTGTTAAATCATGACTTTCTTGCCTTGTCATGGTTATTGTTTTCTTAGTCAGTGATAATTACTAACAAATAAAAGTCCCTTCACTACATCTATGTGCACTCTATCCCCCTGCCTTTAACAAATGAAAATACCTTCCCTACTGACCATGTTAAAAATAGGAAAAATTTAAATTAGCAGTATATTTATAATATGAATTTGAAATGTTGCATAGCACTAAACAATGAACAAAATGCTAACAAATGAGTCCTATGACTACTTCAAAGTTACAACAACAAAGTTGATTCATGCTATCACCTTGAAAAAAGAAATGGACTGCTGTCACATAAAGTGTGGCTGTTTATTTACATGGCATCACATTTACACGTGAAAGATGGTACTTTTAGAGACTAACCTGTCAATGATGCCACACATGTCAATCTGCAAGTGGCTGTAGTTTCCCAGTTGCCTTTGCTGCACTTTGATCAGGTCAACAGGTTGGCCATTCAGAGTCAAGAGACGCATACATCCTTGAAATACTTTGAAGGGGTTCTTGCACTCCTGGGAGCTCTCCTGAGTGGGACAACCTGAGGAGGGAAGCACATCTAATGGTTGGACTTTTCAATTATCTATATGCTTTTAATAAATGTGGAATTACTTTTAAATCAACAAATGAATTCAATCACAAACAAGAGACAACCAATTGAAGCTAGAAGAAACCACAAAATTTATTTCCATGCCTTCTGTTAATCATGTTTTCATATCTCATGGAGGTGCAAAAATATCAACTGAGAAATCTATATTCACATCTGCTGTAAAAAACTATGTCATAAGACATTCAGATAAATTAAATTTTCTTTTCTTTAGTTCACAGACATAAAAAATTGTTCAGTTTAAAACAAATATTAACAATGCAAAAACAAAGAAACTCAGTCAAGGTTGAGGTATGTTTTTTATATCCCTTTTTTTGTTTGCCTTTGTGCTGTATCACCTCTGCTTTGAATAACACTAGTGAAGCAGAAAATGTCAAATTCACACCAAAACCATACAAAAGGTGATACAAGCACCAAATTTGGCACAATGTTGGACCTTTGTGTACTTATTAATTTTGCCCAATTAAAATGAAAATCCAAGATGGTGGCCATTTTTCAAGATTGCGGCCATTACGACCCATGAAAAAGTATTTTCTGCATTTAATAAGGATGTAATTTACCAATTTTAATCATCTTGGTGTTGATTTGCATGTTTTGAAGCATATTGATATAATTTTTGCTATCCACAATACTCTACAAGTGATATATTTTGTACTTTTTTGGTATTTCACTGTATTGTTATGCTAGTAGTTCTACTTTGTTGCATGTGGTTGCCTGTTTATAGCTGCTGTAGCACATGGGGTATTTGGGCTTCGTGGTAGGGGGAGTGCCTTTGTTTCAGCGGTCAGCCACATCTCATGGAACCAAATATGGGCAACCTGACATTGTCTTTGATGTTTACAAGAAGGACAGCCTGAAGGCAGAGACCAGGTCAAAGCGAGGAAGCGGTATAAGATGACAAGTCACTGCATCTAGCAAGACGTTGACAAATGTGCAAGGCTTTCTCAGGGATGACGGCCTCAAGACAGAGTTGTTAGAGTTCCTAGCCGACAAGATTTGTGGATCTGACACTATCAGAAGTCCAGGGACTGCTACAACAGGGCCTCTTGCAATCACAAACTCAAGGACCAAGTGCCTAGAAGCTGTCTCTCCATGCAGTCATGAGGAAGCCAACACCAGGCTGTATGTCAATGTGAATGGAAGTCAGGCCCTCATCATCAAAGCAAATGACACCAATGTACTCATTATAGCTATATCTGTGCTGCCTTCCCTACAGGAGCTCAGGCTTAAGTGGATGCGGATCTTCTTCGGACAAGGGCCTGACACCAGATGGATGCTTGTTCATGACATAGTTTCTGCGATCAGCCCACAGAAGACACTGGGAATGTTGTACTTCCATGCTTTCACAGGCTGTGACGTAGTTTCTGCCTTTCGGGACAAAGGCGAGAAATCAGCATGGTTGACCTGGGATGTGTGTGATGAAGTGACTGAATCCTTTGTCAGACTCAGTCAGACTCCAACCGAAGTGTCTGACAATGACCTGCACCATCTGGAGCACTTTGTCATAATGATGTATGACCGCACAAGTTCAGCCACTGGTGTTGATGAAGCAAGGTTTGAGCTATTTGCACGGAAACATAAGGCCTACAATGCTATTCCACCATCAAGTGCAACCCTCAGGGAGCATGCAAAGTGTGCTGCCTACCAGGCAGGAATCATCTGGGGACAAGTAATGGATCAGGATCCAGACACTGGGAACCCTGCCAACTGGGGCTGGTCTAAGACAGAGGAAGAAGCCTGGACAATTTAATGGACCACACTCCCTCCAATAGCTGCATGCTGCCATAAACTGACCAAGTGTAGATGCAAACATGAGTGCAGGGGCAGATGCAAATGCTATTGACACAGACTTGCTTGCATTGCACTGTGCAGCTGTACTTGTGAAGTGCAGTGAACACTCACTTGCTTTAACTAGTGCATTTCCATCCATTCTGTTTTATGCTGTTTATTGTCAAAGCTTCTGTTAATAAAACATATTTTTTTCTTGCAACAATCTGTTGTTGATCTAATAAACAGTAAACATCTACACTTGACACTGCTGATTGAATATTATTTTCGAAATAATATGATGAATCTGCATATACAGTATATCTTGCAGTTAGGCTCTTAATAATGGGAAAAATGAATCTGGGACATTTAAATATATATGTTTGACACCAAGATCATTGAAATCAATCAACTATGGACAATTCTATGAGAAAATATGTTTTTCTTAGGTTTTTTGGGTGACCATCTTGAAAAATGGCCGCCATCTTGGATTTTCGAGCGGCTAATCAAGTCAATTTAAAAAGCGTATCAGTAATTGTGCTAAATTGGGTGCTTATATTTTCTGTTAGCCGCTCCACTATACTCTGTAAGCAAGAACTGAGGAGACTAACCTCTATAGCTTTGAAAGCAAAATATCTTCCCATTCTTGATTCATGGTTGATATAGTTGATACAGGATGTCTTCTGTTCAAGAGTTCAGTGCTTCCTTTGCTGTAATTTTTTTAATAATGTCCCAAAAGGTTTTCAGTGGGTGATGGCTCATGACTGCAGGCAGGTTGATTTTGCATGCTGGCTCTTACAGTGCAGAATGTGTAGTTCCTTCTAAGCAGTGAACTACAACTAATATTTCAGGAACTTGCTGAGAATGAATGAAAACAAAGTCTCTTGGATGACACAGGATGACATGGGCAAACAGGCACTGTAACTGCAGTTGCCATCTTAAAAGCAGCTCCTTCAAATATTATTCATAACATGTCATTTTAAACGCTCTTCAGAGTTGTAGATTGATGACGAGTCTGAAGGTTACACCTATAGCATATGTGAAGATCCACAGGCCATTTGGAATTAATTGACTTTTTAAATATTTGATTGTGTGAAAAACAAGGTTTTTACAGGACTCAGTGCAGTCCTGTGAAAAACTAAGTACACCCCATGATTCAGTAGCTTGTAGAGCCACCTTTAACAGCAATAACTTGAAGTAGTCACTTGTATATGACTTTATCAGTCTCTCACATTGTTGTGGAGGAATTTTGGCCCACTCATCTTTACAACGTTGCTTCAGTTCATTGGGGTTTGAGGTCATTCATTTATACGGAGCTCTCTTAAGGTCCCACCACAGCATTTCAATCAGGTTGAGGTCTGTAGTTTGACTGGGCCACTGCAACACCTTGATTCTTTTCTTTTTCTGTCATTCTGTTGTAGATTTGCTGCTGTGAGTGGGATCATTGTCCTGTTGCAGGACAGCTTGGCTGATGCAGTTTCGGCCAAGCTTTAGCTCATATTTGACTCTGGAATACTTTGGTACAGAGGAGTTGAATGACTGCAAGGTGTCCAGGTCCTGTGGCTGCAAAACAAGCCCAAATCATTAACCCTCCACAACTGTGCTTGACAGCTGATATGAGGTGTTTGTGCTGTGCTTGGTTTTCACCAAATGTGGTGCTGTGCATTATGGCCAAACATGGTCTCATCTGTCCAGAAGACATTGTTTCAGATGTTTTGTGGTTTGTTCAGATGCAACTTTGGAAACCTAAGCGATACTGCCATGTTCTTTTTAGAGAGAAGAGGCTTTCTCCTGGCAACCCTTCCAAACAAGCCATATGTGTTCAGTATTTTTCTAATTGTACTGTCATGAACTTTAACATATAATATGCTAACTGAGGCTGAGCTGAGATGTAGCTCTTGGGTTATTTTTGCAATTTTTCTGAGCATTGCACAGCCTGACCTTGGGGTGAATTTGCTGGGACATCCACTCCTGGGAAGATTGTGTCATTATGTTCACACAAACCTGAAAGCTCCAGACCAGCAAACTCCTAAAACGTTTGCTTTCACAGAGGTGTTCACACTTGCTGATGATCAATTAATCAAGTGCATTTGATTAGCAGCACCTGGCTGCTACTTACCCTCTAAATTTCTATGAGAGCAGTACTGGTGTACTTAGTGTACTGCATAGAGCCCTGTGAAAACATTTTTTTTTTAAATCACATGACAATTTGTCCAACACTTCAGATCTTGAAATTTGACATAATTGTCATGAATGTTGACATATTTTGGTGACCTGTTGGTTGCACTAAAGCAAAGGTCCAGTAAGCTTTCTTTCTTTTTGGTACCACTGATGCCCTCTTGTACAAAAGAGTGACTAACCAACAAAGCTTTTTTCCCCCACAGCCTAGTCCACATTCATTCTATGAAGCCATTTGAGAAAGTAGCTCATAATATTATCATGGCTGAATATCCTCTCCTTTTTAGGCAATTACCCTCAAACTGTTTTTGCTTACCACTCCATTATCTTTGTGTGATGAGCCTTTACACAGACTTTGGATTCTGTGTATAAAACCTGATCTAAGCCCTCAGCACAGGCAGTCCGGAGGTGGCTGTCAGATAAATCCACTCTGCCCAATCCTGTGAATGAGCTCTATGATTTATCCATCAGTGATTCATGCTTCAGGTTGATGCTGGGTGGCAGTATTCAGTGTCCAAATCCAGCATTGCTGCTCCCGGCTCTGTATTGCTCTAATTAAAGTCAGGCCGTCAGGCACACAGTTTGGCACTTTTCACGACAGGAGGGGGGAAATGATGAGTCACTGCTCGTTGTCACTTTAAGTTTTAGAAGCTCAGAAGAAGATTTTGTTGGATCTGTTTTGCTCATGGCAGTCAAGATGACGGAAGCAGAAAGTTTGGTGTTAATCACAATGTCATAACAATTGAGTTTCATCTGTAATTAGTTTAAGAGTTTAAAAGATTTACTATAGCCAAACTCACTGCTATATATATATATATATATATTTTTTTTTTTTGCACCATATTAAGGCTGCTGTCTCTTAGAAGAACTGGAGCACTTATCTTCTGTTCGGCTAGCATTCATAAGCAGTATATAAACATTTATAATGCATTATGTATAAGCAGGTATGAGTGTCAACAACTGAAACTCCTGTTGTGTGCAAGCATAGGTGCATGAACAGATAATGCATGGAAATATAGTTTAAAAACATGTAAAACAAATACAGCTGCAAAATGTTTTCAAAAGACATATCCTGTACATTAACAAACATTTATCCTATCCTAGCTGATAACAACGTAACACTCTATTTGTTACATTATAGTGTTATTAACCACTTTAATGTACTTCCTATAAATGACAACCAGGGTGATTTAAGGGGTAATGTTACTGGAATGTGATTGGAAAGGGGTTGTTCAAAGCAACAGTCATTACAAGATTTGTGTGGCAGGTTAGTGCACTGCATATACACCAATCAGGCACAACATTCAAACCACTGACAGGTCAAGTAAATAACGCTGATCAATGCAATGTTCTGTTGGGAAACCTTGGGCCCTGTCATTCATGTGGATGTTTCTTTGACATGTAGCAATCACCTAAACACTATTTTACTCAAACACCCAGCACACCCCCATCTTGCTGGGTTGTCAGCAGACTGTTGTCTGAAGTCCTGTGTCCACTCTGACATATCAGAGCTGTTTTGGCCTTGAAGGGGCCTGCACAATAATAGGCAGGCAGATATAATTTTGTAGATGATCTTTGAACAGTTTATCTTTAGTTGCACATGTGTACAGGTGTGTGAATTGAAGCAAGAAAGTATACAGGCCCTGCAGTGACAGGAGAGGGGGAAATGAATAGAAGAAAATCTCAATTTGAAAACAAAAAACAAAGGTGGTTGAGAGAGTGAGAAAGAGAGAGGGAGAGAGAGATAGTGTATTAGATTCAGTAAGGACAAGAGAGGAGGAAAATGAGAAAGAGGCAAAAGAGAAGGAAGAGTACAAAGAAAGTAGAGCAGCCAGAAGAAAGATGAGAGAAGAGGGGGAGGGAATTGAGAGGGAGCCATCGAGCAGCTTTATGACTTTGTCCCTCTCTGGGTGGTACTAAACCTCCAAAGGAGATCTGGAGATGATAATTATTACCAGAGTACCAGCATGAATTTTAACCAGCCCTAAATGTCGATGTCAGCAGTTTCCCTATCTTTCACAGCAAAACACTTACACATGCTTTCAGTATGTATAATCTATAAAGTTTGACTAGAGAGAGCTTTTAGAAATGCTGAAAATCTGTCCAAATATACTGTATGCATATATTTTTACTGCTTGCAAAAGAAAAGAAAATATAGATACAAGCAGTACATGATGCAGGTATTCTTACCACCAAAGAAGAGTTGACTATCTGAGGTGAGAGGAATTGAGATGCTGATATGAGCGGTGGCTCCTTCATCTTTGTCCACTGTGATACTTAGATGATCATGTTTGAAGTTCAGCTCCACAGAATGCCACTGACCATCATTCAGACCTGAGCCTGAGAATTTCCAGACATATAAATACACATATATAAAATCCATAACAGGGTATCATTGAGTTTAAATCTGAATGTGACCTAAGTTTGATTTTAATTTCAAAAGTCTCAAGAAAAAAAAAATTCTAGTTCCTTTTTTCATTTACATACACTCAGTAACCACTTAGTTAGGTACACTTTGCCAGGTTGGACCCCTTTTTGCATACAGAAGTGCTTTAATTCTTCGTGACACAGATTCAGCAAGGTGCTGGAAACATTCCTCAGAAATTTTGGTCCATATTGACATGATAACATCACACAGTTGCTGCAGATTTGTCAGCTCCACATCTGTAATGCAAATCTCCCGTTCCACCACATCCCAAAAGTGCTCTATTAGATTGAGATCTGGTGACTATGGAGTCCATTTCTGTACAGTGAACTTATTGTCATGTTCAAGAAACCAGTTTAAGATGATTTGAACTTTGTGACATTGCACGTTATCTTGCTGGAAGCAGCCATCAGAAGATGGGTACACTATGGTTATAAAAGGATGGACATGGTTAGCTACAATACTCAGGTAGGTTGTAGTGTTTAAATGATGTTTAGTTGGTAATAAGGGGCCCAAAGTTGTGCCAAGAAAATATCCCCCACACCATTACACCACCACCAGCCTGAACCGCTGATACAAAGCAGGATGTATCCATGCTTTCATGTTGTTTACGCCAAATTCTGACCCTACCATCTGAATCGAAATCTCGAGCAGAAATCGAGTCTCATCAGACCAGGCGATATTTTTCCAATCTTCTGTTGTTCAATTCTGGTAAGCCTATGTGAATTGTAGCCTCAATTTCCTGTTCTTAGATGACTGGAGTGGCACCTGGTGTGGTCTTCTGCTTGCTGTAGCCCATCTGCTTCAAGGTTCGACCAGTTGTGGGTTCAGAGATGCTCTTCTATGTACCTTGGTTTTAGTGAGTGGTTATTTGAGTTACCGTTGCCTTCCTGTCAGCTCGAAGCAGTCTGGCCATTCTCCTTTGACCTCTGGCATCAACAAGGCATTTTCACCTGGAGAACTGTTGCTCACTGGATATTTTATCTTTTTAGGACCATTCTCTGTAAACCCTAGAGATGGTTGTGTGGGAAAATCCCAGTAGATCAGCAGTTTCTGAAATACTCTGAAATATAGCCTGTCTGACACCAACAACCATGCCACTTTCAAAGTCACTTAAATCACCTTTCTTCCCCATTCTGATGCTCAGTTTGAACTTCAGCAGGACATCTTGAACATGTTTACATGCCTAAATGTACTGAGCTGCTGATTGGCTGATTCAATTTTTGCGTTAGCAATCAGACTTACCTAACAAAATGGCCAGTGAGTGTATTCAATGTATGTGCACAGAATGGAAAAAGTGTTTTAGTAGATCCAGAAATGAAGATCCAGAGGTATGGAACTATCATGACTGAACCTACCTGCGCTTAGCTCTAGCGAGGCCCTTCCAGCTTTACTGATCTGTAGGCGAAGCCTGGTCTGACTCAGGTACAGGAAGACAGTGCCATCCTGCTGTGGGAGGCCAAAGGTCAAGAGCAGACCCGCCTTGTTCCACGTCCTGAACTGCAGTGTTACAGAAACTAGGCTTGATGACCACAATGTCATGCCGGGCAACTGAAGGAAGCTCTGGGAGTCAATAAACGTCACTGCGACTGAAACTGGCTCAGCACAAGAAAAGGTCACATTGCCCTGAGAATGGGAGGAGGGAAGAGAGAGAGAGAAATGATTATGAAAGAGATAATAAAACATGAATATTCATCAACTGCAGAGGCTGACTCGGTTTGACTGGGTGTCACAGAGGTCTCATCAGCACCTCTCTCAAAAAGGACACCTGTATTACCATATTGACATTAGCTTAACAGCTAAAATGCTATAAGCTTCCTTTGGAAACCTGAAGCATCAGGGTCAGGAAGGTTTTGCACTCAGTGTCTATTTGTGCCACATGTTCTAATCTCTGCATTGGAAACTGCTCAGGAAACAGAAATAATCCAACAACAGGAGAAAAATATTTTGATATAAACAGTAGTGTGTCTACATATTCCACAATGGAATTTACATCACATAAACTTCCCCGGTTCAAGTTTTCTTCTTTTTTCACTCCTCCACTTGTCTCATGTAGTTCTTTTGCTTTGGGCTTTGTAACATCAGAATGTGGATGTGATGACACTGGTGATGATAATGAAGGAGATTATGATGATGCTAATGACGCTGATGATGATGACAAGTGTAAAAATAGGGAGGATGATGATGATGCAGATGATGAAAATAATGATGATAACAATAATAATCATGACAGTGACTATTAGCATAATAATGACACTGATGCAGAAAATGAAAAAAAGGAGGAAAGAGTAGGAGAAAAAGCACTAAAAGCCTGTAGGGAATAAAAGTTATCAGCTTGTTCGAAGTTTCTCACCATGGAAACATTTTAATATAGGGATGATAAAGGATGTTAAAAGCTCACATAATTAATTACCACCATGATAAAGAGACAGCCAAAGTCACAAAGGGCGTTTACTAGGTGCAAATTCAAAGTGGTTTTGAACCCCTCAGGTCATTTTGACTTTCAAGAGGTGTTCTCCACTTGTGGACCAAAATAGGGTCAACCGGACTGACCTAAAACAAGAAGTCTGAGCAACAGAAAAATGTAAACCCAATATAGCATGCAGTGATGTCAGTCATCATATCTGTATCAAACCCTCTCGGTATTAGATAGATGGTTGTGAATGACCTTTCTTTAAAAAAAAAAAAAGAAACAAACTAGGGATCCAGATGCACACTCCAAGAGCAAATAAAACATGAGCTCTCAGATTCGCCTGGTTCCCTGGCTAACATTGTGTCCATGTTGATTGCAAAAACTTTAAATTTTAAACCAGTGGTCACCACACGCTTCTACACAAATAAAGCTCTGGAAAAAATTAAGAGACCACTGCAAATTTTTCAGAAATCAGCATCTCTACATATATGACAGTCATTCCATTCCAGTGTCTCTTGAATTCCAACACAAGCACACCTGTTTCTACCTAATAAGGTACTGATGAGGTGATCACCTGAACCAAATCTTATTTAACGAGGAAATGTATAAAAACCATTGCTGTGGTTATCACTATCCTCTTGCAATAGGACCAACTGGATGGCAAAAACAGTGCTAGTAGTACATCAAAAGTAACTGGAATAAAAAAAATAACTATTGACCATGCCAAAAGAAATGAAAAGAAAAGTTTTGCGTGAGGAAAAGAAGGGTTCAATTCTGGCTTTACTGGCAGAGGGATACAGTGAGCGTCGGGTTGCTTCCATCCTTAAAATTTCTACGATGGCAGTTCATAAGAACAAGGTCAAGCAGCAGACATTGGGAACAACAAAGCTACAGTCTGGCAGAGGCCAAAAACGACTCATTCGAATATATATATAGGATGACATCAAGTGACCTACTAAAAGAATGGCAAATGGCAGGGGTGAAGTGCACAGCGAGAACGGTTCGAAACAGGCTCCTAGAGGCAGGGCTAGAAAAAAGCCCTTGATCAATGAGAAG
>VUQI01039080.1:24427-46173 GCA_015106735.1 Paratilapia polleni | reverse complement strand
CCCCCCACTGCATTCACCAGGGGATCTGTGTTTGAGTGTAAGCTATCCAAAATAAAAGCAGAATTCTGGCTGCAGCCGAAATCCTCTTTTCAGGAACACATTGTGATTTCACTTTCAACTTTAGCACCCGAGAATTTTTTCCAAATGCTTGGAGACAAGCCGCTGGAAATTCGTCCCATCAAACAGAATTAAGCATATGCTTGCCGCATAGGTAATAATTGATCAGAGAATTATTTAGGAGATCCTCATTTGTGAGACTGCTTTTTGAGAAGAAGCAGCAAGGTAGAAAAGAATATGTTTGCATGTTTAATGAGAGCTTGGTGCTGGATTCTGCTATTATGCGTAAGGATGAGATTGGCAGGCTGCCACACCAGAAGAAGAGATTTTAATAAGTTATGCATTAGGCCATAATTAGATCTTACCTCATTTAAAGGAAAGGAAGAATAAAATTAGATTCAGTGACAATTTAAATTAATCACTGGCTAGACATGGGTATCAATGTAAAGACTTGTCAGGAGTGTATTGTAATTACATTACTTATCTGTGAGTGTGTGAGTGTGCATTAAATGAAAACTCGCCATAAACAAAATTGTGTGCTAAAGATCGTTCGAATAATATTTGATGAGCAAAAAGAACTTTCACAGGACAAAAAGAGAGATGTGATTATAAAACACAATTTCCGCAGTGACTCAGTATATTGGATGGTGCCTTTTTTGTATTAATACAGTTTTGCATTTGGGACTTTATAGTCAAATATGTTTTATTTGATAGTGCGCTATTAGTTCAGAACCATAAAATGTAATCATATTCATAGTCAATAGAATAGTGTCCCTTCATAACATAATTCAGATAATATTGGCTCTTTTCTATCTAGCTTTTGAAGAGGGAGCCAAAAAAAATGATCCAAGTCTTCACTGCTTAACTGTTTTGGGGTTGGATTTAATATTCATGCACCCTTCGCGCTCTCTCTTCTTCCACAGTCTCAGATACACTGCTAATCTAATGATTTCATATTTTTGCTTTTACCCTGGCAGTGCTATCAGCTCCATCTCAAGATTAAAGATTAATCAAGTATTTACAAACTTGACACGGGGGCTTATGCCGACAGAATTCTAAGTGATGCTGTGACCTTAATAAAAATGGCAAAACATGGATAACATCTCTTGTTGTCAAGTGTGCTTCCATTTTCCTCGATGCGTACTTGATGAATCAGTATTCAAATGTATTGACGTTGCGTCAACTGAGATTAAGATTGTTTGAAGTGTGCATGGATTTGCTTTTCAGCTGCACATCCGTTATGTTTGTGGAGAGGCCAGCTTGTGTAAGTGGAGGGTTGCAGATATGGATATTCAATCTATCTGACTGGGTCTCACAGTGGGTGTGTTAAAGGGTACAAATGTTGGGACTGTAATAAATTGACTTGTGCCCTGCCTTCTCTCCTTCCTCTTATTGATAGGAAGTGAGATTATTTGAATCACAAACTGTGCATGTGCACCTACAGCTTCTACATCACATGCACCATACTTTGCCATGTACCTGTGAACAAAGGCCTCCACCTGCACACACACACACACACACACACACACTTATCCAGGTAGAGACAGCCCCTGGGCCTAGACTCCGACCTCCTGGAGAGCGGGAACTCTCATTTTCTTCCTGTCTCGGGGGAAATCTGCCCTCTGATATGAATTCAGAGCTTCCTGGGCGTCGCCCCTAGATATTGTCTGAGAAGATCAAAGGCAGGGAGCCAGGAAGAACAGTGAAGCATTTTAAAAGCACCGCACAAGAAGAATAGAGTTCCACTTGCGTTGACAAATGCAATTTCTTCAGCTGGATTCTGATCCCTTTTGCTCTAATCCACCTTCGGCAGAGCAATAAAAGCACCACGGTCGACTCGACCTGTGTATTGGCCTCAAAAATGTGAAAATGCTGTATTTGACATCTTTTTGTGTATGTTTGTCTTGTGTGGTGTTCTTCGAGCGGAGCTATGTTACTCTCTATTTGTGTGGCTGTGTGTTTCTCGGGTTTATCTCTGGCCTTTCAGAGTTGAACTACCATTGACCCGTAGGCGTGTGGTTGCTCTGCGTGCAGCCTCCTGTGTCCTCAATCTAACTCACAGCCTTCAGCAGATGCTGAATGGGTGGATGGAGAAAGGAAAGGAGGCAGACAGTGAAGGATGGATGTCACCTGTCAGCCACACAGGGCCACATTAAAGACATACAGAGAGGGAAACACAGAACAGACGGATTAATTATGACTGAATAGATGAATAACAAGAGAATTTTAAAAAATAAAATGCTAACTATGGTTTAAAAAATGCCATCTAACCCCTATTTAAGTCCTACAGAAAAATCAATTAAAAACCTTTCAGTGGGGTTCCACTTGTCCCTTTTCTTGACTGTTTTGATGCTGCGACAGCTGTGGCCGGAGGCATGATGTTTGGGAGGTTGTCTGTTCTTCCATCTGTCCCTTCCTTATGAATGCTGTACCTCCTGACAGCCTCACAAGAATTTCTTCAAATTTGGCACAAATGTTTCCAAGGACTCAAGGCTGAACTGATTATGTTTTGGAGGTCAAACATCAAGGTCACTGTCACCTCATGTCCACCCTGCCCTCGTGAATGTGAGCACCTGGAGGATATACTATGTTATTTTTGTTAATGTTGCTTTTAGATTTCCATGGAAACTATTATGTTTCTGAACTACTGAAATGAATATTATGATGAGCTTTATTTTGACATACATCACGATTAAAACTCATTCCTAGAAAAGTCCTTAAACTCTCACCCCAGTTTTCTTGTTTTTAAGTAAAATACATCTTCAAAGCAGAATGAGAGTTAAATGATTAAAGGGGATGGATGTAGTTTTGCCATGTATGAGGACAGCAGTACAGTCTGGAGTCCAGTGCTGCTGTCAATCTGCTGTCTGGCACCGCTTTAATGGCCTGTCTTGTGAGGTCCCTTCAGAGACCGGTGTCCTACCAGCAGCTTGTGACCTCACACCTTTCGCTGCATGGACAGAATAACACTCTGGCGGGCTGCACATATCCCCCCAACATATCGCACCTACAGCCGATATTAACCCCCGGAGAGCACACAGTAATCTGGAGCAATAATGCTGTCTGTGAATTGCAGGAGCTCGGAGATATTTTCTTGTTGTTTTCTTTGTTTGTTTGGAAAATACACACACACTGCAGAGAATAAGACAGTGACTCATAGCTGTTTTCTGCTTCTGAGGCTGTCTCATAGCTATCCTTTGTTTCCCACCACCAGCAGTCTTTGTTCATTTTTTGATAGAATCCAGTACAGTCAGATCAAGCTGGAATCACTTATAATTGCTTACCCAGATCTAGTTTTGCACATTACATAATTTCCATTCCCTACTTCTCATCTGACGCTATCCAACCTTCGCCCCCCATTATCCAAACACAATATAGATGAAATGCTACCTAGATTAATTGCCCTTCAGCTTAGTTCCCTATCAGCAGTGATCTAACACGCTCTTTTTCGTAATGAGAATCAACCTCATCGTCGTTTAACTAATACAGCCGTATAACTTAAGTAGTCGCTTTGATGAGTCAAAAAAGGAATAGGTAAGTCATTGATCCTTGGCTGCCGGGGCTATTTCATTCTCTTTCATATCAGTGCTGCTCTGCATTACAGCAGTGGCTCATAATGTTGCAACAGGGAGACACTTGGTCAAATTTGGGCTTTTTCAGCCTTTGGCTGAAAAAGATTGCAGTTTAAAATTCTGTGGCCTATACTATATCGATAATGTGCTGCGGGTGTATTACATAGCTGTTTCTTGCATCCAGTATGTGACCAAACTGCTATCTGACTTGTTATAGTGCAGTAATTTTGAATAATGTCTGTGGTATGCATTTGCCACAAAAATTGCTTGCTTTCCAGAACACATTATAAATTACAAGTAGAATCCTAGTGCTTAGGGACTTCCTTAGACTACTTTTCTTCCTTGGTTTTAGGTTCCTGTATTAATTTTTGATGATACATTACTTGAAAGTTTAACAGATTACTTAGATTAAAAGCACACAAATGCAGGCAAACATGTAAGATATTAACAGTTTAACTGAATTACACACTTTTACACAGCACTAAGTGCTTATTCGGGACAGGTTCAAAAGGACTGGGTGTTCATGCAGTGGCAAAGTGGAGCAGTCTGTCCTCTCTGTGATATCTGAAACCTGAGCCTGTATTCATCTTTCAAAAAATAGTGGGAGAGAGGTCTCTTCTAAAATCTCCCACCTTGGGGGCTCTTTAAATGAGCTTCACTCAGGCGTACTTCAGCGTGAGACTGAAATCCACCGAGTACAGATTTGCATGAATAGAATCAGAATATGATACTAGATACCTGAGAAAAATGATGTCTGTGCTGTGCTAATTGGTAAAGCATTGAACCACTGTCCTAGATAGGCCTGCACAGTAACTGTGATTGTTTCCAACTGTGTACTATAATCTTCTTTAGAAAGGCACCAACAGTGGTCCCAAAGGTAGGAGGTAGTTTGTGGAACACAGAGTGCGGAACGGCTTCTTCCTTATAAGATTAGGGCAGCAATTAATAGACAGTTTGTTTAACCTGTCCCTTGAAAAGCAATGGTCCAATCATAGCTTAACTGTAGATATGCCTAACAGGACTTTCAAGTTTTCTCCACTTGAATAGGTGATGTGTGGTGTACTGTAGTAGGAGTGAAAAATAACCATTTAAAGGTCCCATGTTATACCCATTTTTAACAAGTTAATTTAAGTCTAACATGTCTTCAGAATGTGTCTTATGTTATTATCTAACACTCGTTCCCTCATCTGACAATAGAGACAGAAAAATGTATAACCTAAAACAGCCTTATTGGGAAATTAGCTGTATTAAATAGATTATATGTGAACTCAGAGTGTGGGGGAGAAACAGATGAAAGGTCTGAAAAACGTCAGCTGCTAGCACAAAGAAGACATGAAAACACACAAATCGGCATCCAGTCATTGCCTCCAGATTGGTCTTAAAGTTTTGTATGTCAGAGCTAATGGTAATGTTAGCCATATTAGCTACACAATGTGTTAACTCCAAACATGTAAGGCTTTTTTTTTCCTATTGGTGTGGGGATATTGCCATCTTAAATAAAAAGAAATCCACTGAGTCTTCAGTTCTTTGGATGACAGGAGTGTATGAAGATGCTTGTGTTCAGTGCATGCAGCCTACTCAGTGTGGTTCCTCAGAAAAGGTGTTTTTAAATGTTCATTTAATTTTGCCATTTTGCGTAATTTTCAATAATTAACAAATTGCTGTATTTTATTACATTTTAAAAAAAAAACAAAAAAACTTTTGCTTGTTAAAAAAACTTTTTTAACAAATAAAAATTCTGACTTGATTTTTAACCAACTACCAGAGCCAATGTTAGCTTAATTAGCTGGCTACAGTTGATTAAAATGAGTAATAGCTGTCAGGTCAACTGCCATAATTAGCAGTTGCTGGCAAAAAATAAAAAGCATGATTTGTCTACTTAGGGCTGAAGCCTACAACCCATTTTTTTCCCACAAAATTAAAAAGAATTTTGAGTAATAAATGTCTCACTGTTGTCATTGTAAATTGCACATGAGAGAGGGAGAATGAAAGCATAGCAACAGTAAGTGAGGAGGGCAGGCTTGGCAAACAATAAATGCCATTTTGGAATAAAACCTTTTTTTGTGTTTCTTCTACAGACACTTCCTTTTCAAGCAGGGATCTGGTTCTTCAGCTCTGCTGTCAGGGGCGGGGCAGGGATACCCCCTGACCTCTGGGACTGTGTACTCCCCTCCACCTCGGCCTCTTCCTCGCAGCAGCGTGACCAGACCACTGTTTACCTTCAACAAGCCTCACCGCTGCTGCAACTGGAAGTGCACAGCCTTGTCCGCATCACTCCTCACCCTCACCCTGGCCTTGCTGCTCACTTATGTCATCGGTGAGTTACCGTGTGCATCAACCATTGAGTCTCGTGCACAAGAAGCACAAGAAGATTCACTTTTGTTTGTTCTGAGTTTAGGAAAAAAAAATCACATCCTCAAAAGGGATTGTTAGAGGAGTTAGAAAACTGTGGGACTTGCCAAGAGAGTGCCTAATTAATTCATAAAAGGAAGCAATAAAAATACAGAAACAAACTCTAGCACTCTAACAGGGAAACTTACACATGCAGAATGTTTCAGGAATCAAAGGGTAAAAAAATATAAGAACTTAAATAGAGGAGGGAAAAAACAAGGCGATCGATATGGGATCAAAGCAGGACTGCTGAAATTTTTGCTCTCACTTTGAAGCAGTATTGTATTGTCTTCACTCCAAAGGATATTCTAAATTGTAAATTAGCTGTTCTGGACCAAAGCTCACAAAAATGGTATTTGATGAATACACACATGAAGCAACTTATTTGATGTTTTTCCCACTATCTCACACACATGCACAACTACACAAAGTCACACAACCGCCTTATTAAATTTCACCCATGTTGTTTTTATTATATTAATCAAGCCGGGTTTGTCTAAGTTTAGGACTTAATTGTCTGTGCCTTTTTTACTGTTTACATATTTTGTTGATTTTTTTCTTTAATGTTTAATTTATTTGATTTTTCATTTGCTAACAGCAAGGTTTTATTACTTAACCCCCACATTTTATTTCTGATTAATCCCAACTGTGCAAATGTCATTACTGCACTTTGTTATGATTATTTTTATTCCGTTTGTTTTGTATTCTGTTTTCGCTAATAAACCAAGATAAACTAAAACTAATAAACTTAGATTGGTCTACAATATTGTAGCCTCCATTTTACTTCGCAGTATAAAGTACTAGTTTACAAATTGAGATTTTACATATGAAACATTGCATGTGATGTACTGACATCACAGTGAACAATAAGTAATTTAAGTAATAAAAAAAAAACAGTCCTGGCCTGATCAGCCAAGGTGGCAGTTGTTACACTTTGACTTCTTGCATTAAATGTAATATTATAATCTTATTCTTATTAGTGAAATTATAAAAAATGTAGTATTACTTAGAACGCATATATATGTTTCTTATAAAAGAAACATATAGAGTGCTTAACAAATTCATTAGACCACCACCCAATGTAAGGTTTAAATTAACAGTATTTGTAATTACCAAAATCATTTTTTATGTTTCTGTAATCGTTAACCCACCAGTATGTGCCAGCTGTTTAATCAAAATGATATTTTTGATGCTAAAATATAACTATTGTTGTTATCCATGAATTTTCAAATTTACTATTTTAAAAAAGTAAAAAATAGTAAAGCACATTATTATTTTTTGATTAAGATGCCAAATTACAGGTATTTACTTGCATCCATGAAAAAATAGTTTTACTGGTTGAATGTTATGCTTGATTAATTTCTGAATTCTCAGAGAAGTCCAGTGTGTCGGCTCAAATTTGGGTAAAAAAATGTGAATTCAGTTTGAAATTCCTCACTCCTGTTCAAAATGGTAAAACGTTGAAAACTCACTGGAAAGGAAAGAGTCCGCATTAAAGCACTTTGTGATGCTGGATGGTCTTTCTAGTTTTTATGACAGGTGGTCTAATAAATTTTTTAAGCACTGTATATCTTTTTCTTACAAAAGATAAAAAAGTTTGCTGTTGTATTTCATCAAGTATTCTGTGAGTTATGAAAAAAATAATATTACAAATGCCCCCACTTCTCCCCTACCTAGTGAAAATTAATGTTTAAATAAATATTCAACACTAATTACATCAGTGTGATTGTAAATGGAAATACAGGATCAGATCTGGAGTTCTGGAGAGAAATAAATGTTGGCAAATTTAATAATTCAATAATCAGCTGAGATGGCGAGGCCTTAAAATAGTTAACTGAGTAATTGAATTGCATTTTCACTGAAGGGAATTTACCGGTCATACTTTTAATTGTAATGGAGTGCTGTTAAATTATAGTTTTGCTACTTCGACTTGGGAAAAGGATCTGAATACCGCAACTGACTATGGAGCCTTTCATGAAAGCAGATTAAGTCCAGTTTTTATGATTGATACTGGGTTTATAGTAATTAGACTCTTTAAAAACTAGAAAGTTGTGGAGTTGCTCTGTGGTCTGGAAGATCATTAGCCGAGTTTGTCAAAGTCAAATACCAAATTTAATCATCGATCGCCTCCAATTGCACCAACTCCCTGTACATCCTCAACCTTGGCCGGGCCCTCGACCGCAGCACATCGGCTCCCCTCCACTGCCCCAAGTGCAGATATCCCAGCCCTCCACCCAGCTAGTTCATTTCCCCCCTGTGGTGGTGCTCAAGGTCACGCTGGTGCAGGGCGGGGGTTTGCATTAATCACACACACATACACACACACATCACAGACAGACATCACACATACACAGGCGAATCCATGCAGATTAATCCCCAGGCTGAACCATGCTATTCCATTAATGTCCCGGCCCCGGTAATTAGTGCATTAGTGAGGAGTGTGAGTGATGACTTGGAGACGACATCACCTTTTAATTGGTGTCATGCTCCACTCCTGTTTGGCAGTGATTGATCTCCGTGTTGACGTCACCATGGCAACCGCACCAAGATGTATGGGATGTAAGCATAGATAATATGTTAGCCTCTAAATCAAAGACATTCAAATTGCAAGATTAAAGTGGTCATGGACTAAATGTCTTTGTCTAGGGGGAGAGGTTGAGACACGGGCCACCACATGATTAGGTTCCCTCATTACATAATGATTCAGTAATTTTAATGAATTAATTAACAGCCACTGACAGGAAAAGAAAAAAAATGCCCCAGTGCACTTTCTCATCTTCATCAAAATACTCGCCGTGCCGACTTTTGCCGCATTTATTGATTTCAAATCAGTTCTTATTGAAGATGAGCTTCTCATTATCATAATCTAATCTAAAACTAAATGAATTCATTCTGCTTTCAAAATATGATTATGTTTATCTTTTATTTTAAATTTCATAATAAAATCAGTGCCTGTCATTCTACTGTACCTAGGTAGCCAGTCATCATACTTATATTTATTTTAGACGTTGAACGTGTTTCTCGGTTAAATAACAGATTTTTAACTTTTCTTTTCTTCACCCACTACATGCCGAAACTACCTGTCAGTTATGTTTGACAGCCAACAGAAAAACTTTGGATAACTGATGAGTTCTTTAAGGGAATTGTCAGGGAAAATTCCCAACATACCACTAGTACAGCTTCTCACAAGTGGAGATTTGTTGCTTTTCTTTATATTATGTTTTTGAGTGTTAGTTGACTCAAAAAACTGAAATTCCCATTTTTTTTATTTATGTATTTTGGTTTAGCTTTTTGTTCTTGTAATATTTTCTGACCTTTTATAGATTAATAAAAAGGTAGATTCATGGATGCCCCATATGTTTTTTCTTATCCTGCAATAGGTAAATGTAGTGTGTATTGTCTGCGGTTTTCTGCTGTAGATACTGCTAACTGATTATTTGCAGCATTTGAAAGAGAATATGACATATTCCTTTACAGTCGTGCCAAGCTGGAGCCTAACATTTCAGAGTGTTGGAGATGATTCCTCCCCTTGGTGAAAATCATTTTAACGCAGCTGTCAGTTTTGGCTCAATCTTCGTCTTTTTTCATGACTCTCGGCCAAACTTTACACTGCTTTCCACAGTGGTTCAGCATGTAAGTAAGCTTGTAACTGATCCTGCATGCTCTATAGGGACACAGAGTGGACCAGTGGTATAACGGTCAGCACGTCCTGAGCGCTTGATGTAGCTTTTAACATTTTTTTTTAACACATTGCAACCAACTCCTAATACCCTTCTGACATTATTGTCAGTCTTTAAAGCTCTTTGTGTAAGTTATGTGACTTGTTTATTAATTTGAAGCAAAGTAACCCAGCAAATAATGAAGCAATAATATTATATTTCAAATTAAGAATTCCAATTAGCACAACAATAGGACGATGCATGATTGCAGAGATAATGCTATGCCTAAGTGATTGCAGTGTATGCCCCCTGTTGTGATTAGCTAAGGCAGCCATCCTCTCTTTCTTTACTGCCCTCTCTCCTCTCCTCCCATACCCCCTGGTGTTACAGGGGCTGTGAATAGCTTTGTTAATTTGTTTATCCCCCAATGTACCCCTCCCTCCCGCAGTCATAGCTTGTTATTAAGCACAACACGGCCATCAGATATGAGAGGCAGGCATTATGATAGTGAAAGGGGCATTTAAGGAGAGATAGAGGACAGATTAAGATTGCATCTGTAATCTTGAAGAATATTGCTACTGACAACACTACCCATAACTCATTTTCTATTTTGAGCCTCATTTAAGTTCTGCCTCCATAAAGACCTACCTACTATTGCTTTATCATGCTGTCAGAAAAAGCTAATTAGAGTATTTTCTGAATTAATGAATGTCTTGCTGTTTTAAACAGTTACAATCCTCAGTTGTTCAATCAAATATGAGAGAGGGTGGGATGTTTTGCTTATGAATGATAATCATCTCTATGGCAACAGGGAGAAGCTTCTGATGCAGGTGAAATGAGCTAGTCAGCAGCATCCTGCAATCAAATAATCACCTTCAAATCGCATTTGGTCACACAGACACACACACAGACACACACACACACAAAGACACAGTGTGCACTTCCAGCTATGATCTTCTTCATGGCTCTGCTGTGCAATACGTGTTGCTTCAGGGGGCCTGGTGGTTCCATAAAGAGCCAAATGACTTCTTAGTGGCTTTAAGTGTATTACTTTCATGCTTTTTCTTTGAGCAAATCTACTTTCACAGTTTGATGGCAATTCCAAGCATCTGCCCTTAAAAGTTACATATTAATCAGAGAGGTCAACCACAGTACAGTTTCCAACTGTGCTTATAAGAGAAACATGTGTTTATTAGAGCTAATGATTATTTTCATTAAGATAAAGCTGCAGATTATTGTCTTAATTTGATTTTCCAGAGCCTAGGGTGGTGCCTTCCAGTGACTGGTTTTCTCCTAAACCCCAATATATTCTGTTTACAAAAATAAAAAGCAAAATAGCTCACCAGTCTCAGAGGCTGGAACCAGCAAATGTTTGGCAGCTATGCTTGAAAAATTCTCATGATTAATCAATTCTCCATTGTCAGCTCCAATGTTTATGTACACGGTGCTGAAATAGTTTTTCACTTCAGTTAAAGTTGACAATAAAATGAATTGATAACTTTATTTTTAAAGATTAATGAAATTCATGTTTTGTTTTCATATTCCTAAATGTGATAAATTGGTGATTTAAATCATTTTTATTAAATGATTTTTCTGTTACACAAAACAAGCAATTTCACACTCTAGGCACTTTGATAAATCAATTAATATCAAAAATTCAACAGATACATTTATAACTTTAAAATAACATCTTCGTTTTGCTTATAAAATAACAAATGGTATGTTTGACAGCTTGAGCTGAGGCAGAGCTTTTAAGTTGCTCCCTCTTTAAGTGAATTTCTCCTCTAAACGTCCTAGCAGGCCTTGTCTGTCTCAAAGCTCCGAGCTGATTACAGCTTATCACAAATTAAGTGCTTGTTCTATTCTATGTTGTTGACCTCCTTGCCTTCAAAGTTGGGCAACTGCAGCTGTGAGTTGAAGAGAACATTATGCAAAACATACAGTAGAGGAAATTTGTTTTGATATACAGCACTGTGCAAAAATCTTGAGCCACCACTCATTTCTTTAGATTTTGCTTCCAAGGAGCCAGACTTTCTTGTAATTTTTTTAAAGTGCTCTTCAGCAATAGTTCTCCAGGCTTTCTGAAGGTCATTCAAAGTTTTTCTTTGGACATTTGTTGCTTTTTCACTCATGTTCAGTTCGGTTCTTGTACCTGACCATTTTCAGAGGAATGTTTTTTGTTGATTAAACCACTTAACACTGACCTATGGAGCATTCAAGCATAAAAAAGGCCCCTAAATCAAGGGATGAACCAGTGTTGTGTCTACACATAACAGACAACTTAGCAAAGGACCAATTTTAAATTGTATCTTTAGGCATTTTGTTACTAGCAGCCTTTCGCAAAAACACATAATTTGTTCCCATTTCTTTAGCTGAATCTACAAAACCTGCCAAAGATAACACAGTTTGAAAGGCATAAAATAGCATTTTTGCACCAACAAGGTGATTTCCAAAGAGCTATCAGCTGAAAACTTGGCATATCCTGGCATGGCGTGCAGTGTCCTTAAAAAATTTGAGAAAACTGGACAAATGGAGGACAAAAGAAAAACACTACCTAGAGCAGATGAACAGTATCTGAAAGTCATGTCCTTAAGAAATAGGAAAAAATCCAGCAAAGACCTGACACAGGACCTGAGAGATGCATCTGACCCTTCAGTTGATCCATCTACTGTTTGCCGTAGCCTTATCAGAAATGGTCTCAGTGGAAGGGTGGCTGTGAAGAAGTCATTCTTAAGGCAGGGAAACAGGGAGAAAAGGCTGAGGTATGCCAAATTACACAAGAACTGGACTGAAAATCAGTGGCAACAGGTCTTATGGAGTGATGAATCCACATTTGAAAGTCTTCTTTTCAAATCATCGTCAATATGTATGGTCAGGAGAGAAGTACAACAGTAACTGTCTACAGCATCTGTAAAACACGGTGGAGACTATGTCATGGTTTAGGGCTGCATTTCAGCCAGTGGTGTTGGGGGTCTTGTCAAAACACAGACGAACACAGAAAAGTACGATCAGATTTTGATCCATCATACAACAGAATCATCAATCTGGAAAGCATCTGATTGGAAACGGCTTCATTTTTCAGTATGACAATGATCCAATTGCCAATACAGTAAAAGCATACCTTGATACAAAAACACACAATGGAACACTATCAGTCATGGATTGGCCTCCTCAAAGCCCAGAACTCAACATTATTGAAGCAGTGTGGGATCATCTTGACAGTGAACAATTAAAATTGTACAAAATTGTTGTTTCCATTTTTGTTTACACATGTTCCAATAATTCACTGCACCTGTTTCCCATTTACTTAGCAAAATATAAAGAACTGAGGGGTGGCTCAAGACTTTTGCACAGTAAGCTGTACACTAAGAAAAATATGTCATTGGTCATGAATGTTTAGTACAGATGTTTGAGCTGCAAGGGTCTGTGGAGCACATTAGGTATATTATCAGTTTTATCAATATTATCATTATGTTTGCGCTTTCCTATCAGTAAAAAAAAACAAAAAAAAAACGAGTAGAATAAAAGACATAAAACTGCATTAGCCTTTTTTCTTATTCTCTTGTCATAGTAATTAACACTAAATTGCAGATCTATGCAGATCATAACTCATACTAAAACTAAATCAAAGCTAGAATTAGACAGATATATTCTATTCTACTCCTGTTGTTACTATTTTTTAGAGTGCCCAAACATGTGGCCACTGGTGGGATATCTTCCATCTGCTGCATCTGCTTTCACAGTCTGATAGAAGAGGTTATGGTATAAACACTTGCATTGCCATCGCTGACTGCTGAGCTGATGTGAGCCAAACAAAGAGCACCTACTGGATATGAATGAATTTTAAATCATGTCTTGGATCATTAACCATCAATCATTAAACTGTGAGGATGACTTATTTTTTTACAAAATAATATCTAACTTATCTAGAAAGACTCCTAAGAAAAAACTTTTACCAAAAAAAAAACCAAAAAACTTCTATACAGTTTCTAACCTATTCGATATATATATAACACATAAATCTACATTTGTCCTTAATAATGCAAAAGTGAAACTTTTGTTACTTAAAAATCTTTCTTTATGAGAAAAACACAGATTTGTTGGTAATAAAATGACTAATTAAGCGGAAATGTTGCAATTGACAATTAATAGTTAATGTGGCCATTAATCATAAATCATTTACAATTTTAAATGGAATATTTCCTTAGGCATACAGACATCTATTCTGACCCAGCATCACTCCTGTTTTCCAGAGGCACATTGTGTTACATAAAGCTAGTTTTTTATCATTAGAAAAAAAAATTCCAATTATGCTAAAAACTGTTTTGCTGATTAAAGAAGCAATAAATTTGGTTATTTGAGTGTCTGTAGCAACAGTCTCTGTGGGTTTGATTATAGTCTGAAAATGGCCATAAAAAGAGAAACAAATTAATTATCTTGTAAAAAAAAAAATAAGGGCTATACCTTGTGGGAAACTGAAGATTTCATACAATGGTGTATGCAGATACCTTCACAGAACACCACAAGCTGCCCCTAAAAAGAATAGAAAGAGATGTGAAAGGCTGAGTGCACAACTGAGCAAGAGGACAAGTACACAAAGAGTCTCTAGTTTAAGAAGGGGGCACCTCACATATCCTCAACTGGCAGCTTCATTAAATGGTATCAGTCTCGAAATTAACAGTTAAGAGGTAACTCCAGGATACTCGCCTTCGAGGCAGACTGGCCAATACATGGGAAGTATTAGGATGGGCGAAATAGAACCAATGCTGGATAGAGGAAGTTTGGGCGAAAAAAGTATTATAGACAGACAAATCTAAGGGTGAGGCATTTAGATTAAAAATAAGAACGTGTATAAGACCAAATAAAAAGATGTTGGAGGAGTGCTCAGTGGGGGTGTGTTGGTGGTGGTAATTTTGCATCTCCATCTATTGGTTGCAGCCAGTTTCCTCCTGAACAGGTCAAAGACCCCCCCCCTACCGCATCCAAACTGCAAAAACATCAGCCATACTTATGTGTACACAATAATGTGCATACACTAATGAACCTATCTGCAGGGTGGAAACTTTCACAGTCTCATTTACCTTTAGATCCTGATTGATCCTGTCTCTCTGTAGGGAATAATTAATAGTTATGAATAATGATGATGTTACCTCTGTTGTACAGAGAATGTAAATGCACGTAACTCTCTTGCTTTGAAGACACTCATGGATGGATCCTTCTGCTGTCTGATGCTGCAGGGATTAAGCAAACTCAAAACAGACACCTAGAAACAGCTATAAGCAACAAATAAAACCTCAGCCTCTGATAATGTTTTATCAGAACATTTTTATTATACTTACTAGGCATACCAGTGAGTCTCTCACACTCGCTGGCCTCTCTTTTTACGGACATTTCAGTTTGTAATAGATGTGAAATTGTAGAGCAAAGTGAATGAGGCATGAAATGTGCAAAAAGCCTGCTGTTCAAACCTTGAAGGAAAAAAAAAATCATGTTTAACTTTTATCACAGTTGTTTTCATAAAGGCTGTCTCTTATTTAGCATGAGATTAGTTTGGCCAGCGTGAAAGCGTGACACAGAGACTAAAAGGGTTTGTCACATGCCAAAAGCATGAGAGTTGGCAATCCTGCACAAAGTCAAGGATGATTTTTCTTTCTCTGGGTGAATTTAAATTTATTTTTCCCACAAAGTCTCTTGGGCCCTTTACATTGTCAGACCCCATGGCTTGAGCCCCAGTAAGTCCTTGCATTAAAACAGCAGTGGCTACAAACTATGTAAGAGCTATTCAGAAAAGAAGTCAGCTGGTCTCTGCCTGTGATGGAGTGGCCAGCACAGTCACTAACTCTCAACCCTACTGAGCTGTCAGGGGGACAGCATGACCATATGGTATGTGCGAAGTGTCCAACTGCCCATCAAACCCATCCAATTTGTGGGAGGCGCTTCAGGAGACATGGGGTGACATTTCAGTGTCTAGAATGTCAAAGGTCTGCAAAAGCTGTGGTTGCTGAAAACTGACTTTTTTCTTTTTTTTTTTTCTTTTTTTTTTACAAAAGCAAAATTAAGAACAAAAATTTCAATTAATTTTATTTTTTTTTTTTTAATGTCCCAGACATACTGCGGTGATAGACTAAAAATGGCTGGTTATGGTTACGCATAATGGTTAGTTCTTGAATAAATTGCCTGAGGTCTGGTCAAAAAGTTGCTCGCTTAGTTCCTATGGCATTTTTAAATTTAAAAAAGTAACAAGTCTAGTGACAAAATAAGCAGTGGAAATAGCTGAGAAGTGTAGAGTTGTAGAGTATAGCGCTAGGCCGAATTTACAGAAAGTATATGATGTTATCAATATGTCCGCATTAGACTAAGTGGATGTGTGTGGGAGTTGTTAGCTTGTGACTCCTATCCATCCATTTTCTTTCGCTTGCCCAATTCCAGGTCGTGGGGGGGCTGGAGCCTATCCCAGCTGTCATAGGATGAGAGGCAGGGTGCACCATGGACAGTTTGCCAAACTGTCACAGGGCTAACAAAGAGAGACAGACAACCATTCCCGCTCACGTTCACACCTACCCAATTTAGAATCACCAGTAACTAACCCCATGCATGTCTTTGGACTGTGGGAGAGAACCCACACAGACACGGGGAGAACATGCAAATTCCACACAGAAAGGTCCCAGCCTGGATTCATACCCAGGGCCTTCTTGCTGTGAGGCGACAATGCTAAGCACCGAAGCACCGTGCCATCCCGCTTGCGACTCCTAAAAGTTCAGTCATATTTGCACGTGTTTAGACAGGGTAGTTGACCTACATCCTATCTCAGACACGGTTTCTCAGAGAGTGTGGAAAGAAAGACTTTTCTGGCTTGGTCACAACACTTGGTAGCTTTGTTGTTCTTCAGCACCGGTGCTCTGGGTTCTCATTTAACTTGTCACAGTTTAATAGCAAACACAGCAAACACAGAAACCTGAACAAAGAATCTCAGTTTGGTATGGACCTGAGGAAACATGAAAACTGGTGTTGCTAGTGGAGGAAATATTTAACATTCCTGACTTTAGCTAAGATATTTTGTCTGCTGCTATCAAAGCAAAGGCCACTTCTTCTTACCAACAACCAACCACACAGTCTGCATGTTGCACAATGAATTTTTATGAACAGTACAATTCATGGGTGACTGTAAAAGTAACTATTATTCATAAAATCTTAATTTAATCTAGTTTATATTAAAATATTTAACTTATTGTTTATGTGTCACAAAGGCAAATCTGTAAAAAACAAAGAAACACGTTTTTCCATCTAAGTATGTTTCCAGTTCCATTAGAAAAGTAATTACTGCAAGTAAGAGTGAAAAAGTCCTTGGCCTGATTTTCAGTGCACATATAGAAAGGACAAAGAAGCAAAGACTTTGACCAAATCCATTTGAAAGTAAAGACAAGCCAAAAATAAAAGGATAGTCCAAGTCTAAATTGGAAAAACTCAAATGTGCTGATTCACTCTGCTGAAGATCTGCTACTTTTATTCCACCCCATATGCAATCAGACAGCACAGTCTGCCAGCCATTGCACAGTGTGCTGTACTATACAGTCAGTGCAAAAATGCTTCATAGGGTTTGAACCGTCAGTGAGATGAGCTACTGAAATAATCGGTAGATGGACAAAAGTAGGGACAGTGAAGACTGCAAAACTGTGGAAGCAGTACTAATGAGGCCTTTTAAAAATATTGCATTGCAAAGCATTCATTAGCTTACAAAAATATTGTATAGTAATAATAACCTCGGCAGAGTGAACCATTTGCATGAAAAGGTTTGCAGTCTGTTCTGATGGCAGGTGGTGGGCAGTAGGCCAGAGATTGTGTATAGAGGTAATGTTAGAGGGTCAGCGCAGTCTGGTGATAGCTGTCGGGATGAAGCTGTTGAGGTGCTGAGTCGGCGTAGCTCTAATGAAATGTTACCTTCCCCCAAAGGAAAGTTTTTGAACAGGTGGTTGCCTGTTTGTCTGGGATCAGCGGCGATCCTCTTCATTGTGTGGCTCTGTCAAGGAGGGCAACTGGCAACCAATTATCTACTCAGCAATGCTGAGTAGGTAAGATTGGCTGCTACAGCTTGTTTCCAGTAGTGCCTGGAAACTAGAATCCTTTCTATTCGGAGTGTTCTGGCTGAGAGCAGTTAAGTTGGACACAAAAAAAAGCGCTGTCACACACAGCGACTCAATCACAGTACAGCACCAACGCAGAGGTGTTCTGGGCTGCGTATTGGCTTTATTGTTTTTGTTTCAACAGATGTTTTCAAGTGGTTGCATAAATATCTCATATTTACAGGACATTCAGTTTTGAGATACTGTATACACTGTGTGCTAATGACTCATTTGTCCTTATTTATTCAGATTTTTACATCAGATTTTGAAGAGTAAACATTCTTTTTTAGGAAAAAATCCAATTTGTTGCATTTTAACCATACATTTCAGTTATTTATTTATTTCTACGTGTACAGAATGATGCATAATGGTGCGTAACTGGCAGCGCATTTGTAGCACATTTGTGTTCTTTTCCATTTTTCTCTTTACTTTAAATTAATAGAACCAAATTCTGCTTGCTTACTACAGTCTGTCATGCTTGGTGTTCTTTTTTGTGAATGGGGACAAATTCAGGTTGAACATTGGTTTAAATTGTATTATTGCATAAACAGTGATCCTTAAATACTTGTCCTTCATGAGTCCAAATGTGTGTGTGTTTGTGTGTGCATGAAGGCGCATGTGTGACTTTGTGATTGGATTCTGTGTGTTTCTGTGTGTGTGTGTGTGTATGAGCTTGCTCCTCACCTCCAGCTTCTTTCAGCCAGCTGCTTCATGCCTCATTGGGGTTTGTATTGATTGTTCCAGTTTCTCTTTGTTTTCAGCCCTCTATTTTGGTCGTCTGATGCAGCTCTAAGAAACCCGCTGGCCTTTGCTAAAACTGCCCTAACAGCTACAGAAGCCTTTGGTAAAATTGCTTTAAATGGCTAGACAGACTGTGGTCAGAAAGCTCTGAATGGCGAGAGAGCCCTTTGGTAAAATGTCTCCAGAAGGTCAGAGAGGCTGCAATAAAATAGCCTCAATAGCTCCAACAGTACACTAGGCAAGTTCAAAAACATGCACGCAGGCATGCACGGCAACACACACAAATGCAGTCATGCACCCACGCTCACGCAAGCAGAGATGGAGCTGTATGTGACCGGCAGTGTTGCGTCGCTGTTTGTCTGCAGTATTTCAGCTCACAGTGGTGGTAGATGGTGGCTGCCAGAGGGAAATGTAACATGGCGGCAATCCCCTGCTCATTCAATACTATTCTGTCCGTTGTAACATGAGTCAGCTTTCATAAAGGGACCAGATCAGTGAGACAGCTAGTGGGAGACAGACGGAGAGAGATGGGGACTCTGACAGAAAGAGAGAGGAGGCGTGATGGGAAATGAAAGAACAACAGAGAAATGCGTGAAGCAGAAAGCTGTGATCTGTTGGACTTGGTGTACTGTCGCTACCGTGACTAACTAGATAACTGTGACAGCGAGTTTTACTGGTAAATAAACACCAGGATATACAGCAAATCTCATCATTCAAGAAGTGAGAAGTGTGTCACCACCTCCACTCTCTTCTTTTATCCTTCTTTCTGTCATTTTATCCCTTTATCCGAGCGAGACTTCCCATTCCAGATTAGCAAGGTCAAACCAATGATGAGTCCTGAGGTTTATACCAGTTAAGAAATTGCGACGAGGCGCTCTGGTCGTGCTCACACACACACACACACACACACACACACACACACACACACACACACTTGCACACAAGGAAGACATGCTGTCATGCATGCAAACGTACACAGTTAAACAGTCATGACAGTGGTATTAGTAGCTTTCGAGGAGTTTGTGAAGGGGAGTAAGAAAAACACTTTAGCACCTCTCGTCTGTCAGAGTGAAGCGAGGGTCGACAGGCGAAAATGCGGCAGGGCAGGCGGACCCCCAAGCTTCTCAGTCTCTACTCTAACATTGACTTAGACACAGATTTGCTTTATTGGCTCTGAAGTCCCTCTCCTTCACTCTCCTTCACACTTGTTTTCCCCATTTGTCTCTCTCCTCTTTCTTACTCCCTTTTCTCCCTCTTTTTATCTCTTGTATCCCTCTCCCCTTCTTTCTCTCTCTGCTTTTCTTTCTCCCATCTCTCAGAAGTTTTGGCTTAGCTAGAGGCTAACACAACCATGCAGAACTTGGATGAGCAATTGCCTTTACTGTACATGCTAAACTACACACTAAATCGAATGACTGATGTGCTTGAAAGTGTTTGCTGCTGGGCAAAGCCGGCTGTAGTCTTTGGTTGTCAGACAGAATATAGTTGGCGGTTAGCTATGTCTACGAGCAAAAAAGAACTTGGCAATAGGGCCTGGATGTGTTTCCGCTTGTGTGAGGGTATTGATAAATCATTTTTAATCGACTGCAGTGCTACCTTGCCTGTAATGCTTATCGATAAGGCAGTATATTCACAGTCAATCAAGCCCATTGTGCCCTGCAGCCCTGGCCAGAACTGATACAAATACCAGATAACTACATCTAGTTTAATTCAGTGGTTAAAAAGGAATGCATACACACACACAAAAACACACACACAAACACACACACACACACAATTTTCTTTCTCCCACTCTTTCACCCACCACAAGTGTGAAATCTAATCATCACTGGAGCCCAGAATCATTTCTATCTAATCTGGAGACACATACATGCCTGACAACAATAGCAGGAGCTACATGCTAGCATTATCAGTGCATCTACCTGAAATAGTTTGTCTTTTAAAGCCTGGCGTTCTAGAAATAACGGTGAAAGTCATTTACCACAGTCATAATAAGGATATTGCATCTGTACATCTTTGCATTTCAGCCATTAAAGTGCAAAAGCTTGCGGTATTGCTGCTATCGCAGCAAGCCTCACTTTATTACCAAATTTCCACCAGCTTGAATTCTTGTGTTCTCTTATTTCTCTCTATAGTAGTTTAAGTAAACCTGAAAAAGCCACATCAAGTACCTCCTTCTTTTAATAGTGAACTGTCTGTTTCTCCCTCTGCACCCTGCGCTTTCCTCTTCAGCTTTCCTCATCCTCCACACACATCTCGGCGGGGTAGCCGACAGCGAGGGTACAGTACAGAACCCCCCTCACAGCAGTACCGTCCTATTACCTCTGGCAGTCATCTCACTGTCACACTGATCAATGATTCATGTGTGCGAGGGCCTCAGCCTGTTAGCTCACTGCACTGCTGCTCATTGCTGCCACTGTGCTGCTGCTGCTGCTCCTTCTCCAGTTATAATGACTGGACTAACTCTGAGTCTCTCACTAACGTGTGACGGTTATGTGCGCCTTTGCAAAAGCACAAGAGAGAAAGATGGACACTGAGAGGGATGGATAGACAGGCAGGAGAGAAAAAGAGCGAGAGTGAAGGTTCACGCTGAGCACATGCTGCTCGAGTAACTGACTGCACACTGTGTCGAAGTGTGATTCTGTGAGAGTGTGTATGTATTTTAAACAAAAAGAGGTGCTGGTGGTAGCAAAGTCTTTCTAGAAGAAAGTCTTGCCACTCAACAGCCATTTTGGCAGTTATTTGGGCTAGCAAGACCAGAGCCCATCTTAAAGTGGACTTATTATGATTTTCCTTTTTTTTTTCTGTCATGTAAATACTGTTACAATGGTTGATGTGGCCAAAGTCTGAAATAATGGGCTCTGTATATAAGTGCAAGTAATCCCGATGAGGTAAAAGCACAGGCTTCAGATTCCTCTAAATGCTCTGCTTCAGACAGTTTTTTTTCTGCTCTTGCCTATGTATGATGTCAAAACCAGTGGAAACCCCTAATGTGGTCATCTTTGGCACACAGCTCTGGATATGACCTCAGTAGCCCCGCCCACCTGCTGTTCAAACCTTTTGTTTCTGAGAGGCAACAAATCAGAAAAAAAGCTGGTTTAAATGGAGAATCTCCTTAAAGGGACAGGAGCTAAAATAGCTGGATTCAGACAGTGGATTGATGGGCTGGACTAAGGCCTAGTTCAAGATAAATAAGAAATATACTG
>VUQI01039080.1:10405-24407 GCA_015106735.1 Paratilapia polleni | reverse complement strand
AATAAGAAATATACTGACCTGTAAAATTCATAACAAGTAGGGAGAGGTGCTAGTCATTTAATTTGAATGATCACTGTGACATAAGTGGAATATAGGAATAAAAAAGCCTATAAAGTTTGGTGACTTTGCCCCAAATTAAGGTTTAAGATGCTTTTTTTTACCAGCAGGTTATACCTTTAGAACTATATATAAATATATATAGATCTATATTACATCTCACCAGAGAATAAGCTAGGCCAGTTTACATTATGAATCAAGTACTCGAAGAAAAACAATAAAAACACTCAAGTACATCCTTACCATGATGATGACTAGATACACCTGTCACTACAAAGTTGAAACTGTCATGAATCTCAGCCTCAGTGCAATGAAACAATTGGCTAATAGTTTTTGTGGTTCAGCTGTTGTAAAGCAGATGATTAGCTCTGTGGTTGGCTGTGCGGGACACTTGAAAACTTTGGCGTTCTATGTGTTAAAGGTTGTTTGCGTGCTATGTCTCTGCTTTGTAGTGTCTCTTACCTTTGGGCGGAGGCAGGCTAGCCACCTTTTATGCAAAGCTAAGATAACCAGCTCCTAGCTGTACCTTCATATTTACTGGACACTTTGCCCTGGTAAGAAAGCACATTTATTTCCTAAAATGTCAACCTCCAGGTTGTCTCTGTGGCTACATGGTTTCATGGGAAATTTGTTTACTCTGAAATTATTTCTTAATTTAACCTAATAAAGAAATGCTAACAATCACCACAATGTAGGTCACCAAGGGCCTACACTGAACACCCTGCTACTGGTCAGTCCAACACTGCTTGGGAGTTATAGTTGACTTCTTTCCTTGTATTTACTCAGAAAGTATGTTTATCCCTTTTATCAAGCCTGATAAAAACTCCATTGCTCATTTGACAAGATAATCCAAACTCTCCAAGGTTTCTGGTTTTTTTTTAGACCTTATGACAATATAACTCAGGACAACATATCTCTATGACAACTGTGCCGGCTCCATTTGTGTGTCTGAAAATGATATTAATTTGTCTGTGTGTCAGGGTTGCTCTGTCAAAGTGAAGATCAAGGTCAAGAATAAACCTTCATGCTCAGCAGCTGCTCATCTTTTTTGTACTTATTCAACCAGCAGAATTTCATGCCTCTTCAACATGTAGTGATCTGCAGCAAATGAATGAGAGCCTTAGATCTCTAAAATAACTTCAGCTTTTACTGTATCCATGTGTGTAACATAAACATAAATTAAAGCCCTAGTCCTGTCCTCGTTATGGGCCGTATAAGAACTCAGTTTTAAATAACCCGAATTAATTTGGTCAAGTGGCAAAACAACAAACATGTCCTCACCAGAATTAATATTCCAGTTAGGACTTCAGATCCTCAAAAGTACAAGAGCATATGCTCAAACTCTCACTCTTTCATCATCTCCTCATCACATTCAGAGGTCCTTGTTCCCTCCTTGCTTCCATGTGTGTCTGCGTGTGCGTGCATGCTGCGCAGCTCTAGATGCTAAGTGTTCTAGCAAAAGGTCAACAGCCATAAAACAAGAGAGTGAGAGAGACGGAGAGAGAGAGGCTGATGAGGAGGAGCAGGAGAAGTGGGGTCTGAGGGGCTTTTGAGGAGGGATGGAGTGGTGAAGAGGAGAAGGCAGGAGAGCCAGTGAGGACTGTCGCTGCAGAGTCATAGCTGGAGTGGGTAATACTTGGCTGGCAGAGGTGTGGGGGACACCAGAGAACATGGAGAGCAAGAAAAGCAATTCAGATGAGAGGAAGTGAGGAGAGAATGGAGTCTGAGAGACTTAATGGTGGAAATGCCAAATGTATCAGTTTGGGAATAACTTGTCATCCCTCGCTGAGCACTCTTACAGACTAATTTATGAAACTATGATAGGTTGTTCCACTCCACTGCCAAATATAATGCAGTACAAACAGTGACAATGAATACAAACCTACATTTGTAGGTGCAGTACTATATTTTACGATGTATCCTAAGAGAAGATAGTCCATAATGGCTGTAGTGTAAAGGAAATCTCAGTGGTTTCCTCTCTAATTCTGCCATTGTCAAATAAAATGTGATTTTGACCACTGTCAGTATGTTTTTTTCATGAGTTTCTTTTTACCTGCTTGTGTTATCCTCCCACCTGTCTGCTAAGCATGCAGTACGGGCAGTACCAGACAACCAAAGGGATTTTGCTGGAAGCTAAATCCATGAAATTAAATGTACAAGGCAGATCATTTGGGTTACTGTTTGTCATCCTTTTTTTTATTTTTCAGAATCAGAATGAGTCATCACAGCTAGTTTCACAGCAAGGTGTTTATGTGAAAATCCCCCACGTGGCATTTTTAAAAAGAAAAAGGAAAAAAGAAAAAGAAAAGTAAAACAAGAGATATTTAAAAATGACTGACTCGTACTCACTCTGATGTGAAGAGTCTGTGCATGTCCATGTCTGGTCTCATCACAGACTGACAGTTCAATTAGTTTGAGCTAAATGATGCATGACGTCTCCCTCATGGCCCTAGTAATCGTCAGTGTTCTGCTTTGAAGAGCTCATATTGTGCATGAGTAGATAGCTAAACCAATAGTGGCTAGTGCTAGTCAAAAGTTGAAATGTATGATTTGCTGATCCCCATAGATGCCAAAGTGGAGCATGGGACCATGTTGGCTTCAACTCTCAGAGCTCATCATAAATTTGCTGTATTTTTCAGAGAAAATAGTTTTTTTTCCCCCCTCTGTGCTTCTGAAAGTAGCTGCAAATGGCTTTGAACTATCTGGAGTTTTAATTAGGTATTCTTCATCAGGTGGGGGTGGAGTGTGGGCGACCGTGGAGGCGTGTGCATGCATGCATAGATGAGAAAAGTGTGAGCGTGCCGTACCTGTGTGATTGTGTTGGTTGCGCTGGATAATTGTGGATTTGTTTTTCTAAGCAGCCATTTTATGCGAGTGTTATCAAGCTTGTGTCAAGTGCTTTTTCTGGGTGTCGGCAATCAGCAGACAGAGGACAGACAGTGAAGATGTTTGAAGTCCTTAGAAGTTCCCTACCTTGATCTGCATGCAGCAGCCATCCTCTGACTGCCACCAGCACATAGTAACTTTTTGATTTAAGTCTTTGCTCTTGTTTGATGTTCCAAATGTGTCACAGGAGGAAAAAACTGCAATGATTTATTTCATTTGCTTTGTTCTTCATATCAGCAAAGGCACATTACTTTTTAGATTCTTTTAAGGAAGAAAAAAAAAAAAACTAAACCACTGCTCAAGTGCAAGCCTGAATGAATGGGACCTCATGATTGGTCAGAACACGGTGAATGTTTTACTCGACACTTTACTGGCAGCCTTGCAAAATACTAATTCGTTTCCTTAATGGGCGTGTGTTAGTTGTTTTTATTTAACAGCATGTTGGTTTCCCGTCCTAGTAAACAATTTTATGAGTGGGAGGGGGAATCCGGAATCCTCCCATACCCTTTGTTGTTTAAAAGGCCCATATGGATTGTGAATCGGCAGCAGCTTTCAAAGCGTCATTAGTCATGCATAAAAGACTGTGTTAGTGCTTTAATACTAGCCCTGGGCTCAGGCTCTGAAGATCTGCCTTAATTGCCCACCACTGCCACGTTCTGTGTTCATGTGCACATGTACCATGTGTGCAAACATACTGCATGTGTGCGTAAGACAGTTTGTGTTCCCTGTGTATTTCCTAATTGTCCATTGCTTGCCGGCCACTAATAAGCACATAAAGAGAGTGAGTGCTCTAAGATGGGCATTAAAGAAAGATTCAGACACACCCCTTTTGAATAATGATCCTCTATCTGCTTTTTCTTTCCCTCTGGTCGCCAATCTCTTTGTGTGTGTGTGTGTGTGTGTGTGTGTGTGTGTGAGTAGCGGTCCACCTGTTAGGTTTGACCTGGCATCTGCGGCACGGCGAGAGCCAGCTGTACGAGAATGGCCTGAGCTCAGCAGACCATCAACAAGAGGACCGCAGCAAAACCAGACCGACGAGCTCCGTCCACCTGCTGGACACGCTCAACCCTGAAAACACACACAGTGGTGACAGAGGTGAGGCGACACACACACAGTACACACTGTAATAACAGATGTTCTGCACTCAGCCATTGACAGGATTTGCCCGTTAGTAACAACAAAACAAATGTAATACAGCAGTTTGAAAAATTTGTATTAAATGTATTGACTAAACACATAAGTGATGACTTACAGTGCTTCACTTCATTTTTCTTTATCTGTGCTTGGCTGTTTTATTTTTTCTTTCTATTGACATTTTACAAGCAAAAGGGCAAGGAAAGCATTTTTGACTGCTTCATTAAACATTGTGGGCGTATTTTGACAAATCAGAATTATTTTCAGGACCTTCAGTTCTATAAAGCAGACACAGTTTTCTGTGGAAATCTTCAGACTTGGTTAGTTTTTAGACTTACATTCATGTCAGGCTTTAACCAACCAGATCTTAGTTTTTTTTGCTGCTCCTCTGTGAGCATGTCTCAGTTCACACATTATTTTTCATTACAAGACATTAAATCTTTTCCTGATTACACATCTCAGTGTGTAATCTGATTAATTGACTCAAGTGATGCCAGTGAGCTGGGACTTTTCATTTTAAAAATTAAACAAAAAAAAAAAAAGTCTTGTGCCGTAGCGTTAAGTTCTCCAGACCTTTGTAGCTAGCTCCTCATCTTTGCTTTAGGCTGCCAGCTCGAGGCTACATTAGCCTTTACTAGTGTAACACACCCAAATCACTGAATGTGTTGTGAAAAATGCATGTGCCAAATTTTGAGACAGGAGAGGAATGCGTTAAAAAATTATGGACATAAAGTCGTCTCTGGATTGCTGTTGAATCTTTGCCTGAATCCTTGAGAGCATTCTTGACAGGCTGTGAAGTCATAAATGAGTTTTCTCCTACATGCAGACTTGTGCTTCACCATGCTGTTTGCCATTTTCTACTTTTCCTGTGTGCACCTGCTTTTTTGGAGGGAAGCCAACTGTTGGTTTTGATGGTACCTGTGATAGCGCTCTGATAGATTTGTGCTTTTGTGTGAGTCCCGGTATTATCTTCTTCATTTGCATGGCTCCACTCTACTCCTCATATTATCACCTCAGTATAAATGGCAACTTTCAGTCAACTGTCTGCCACATGGCAGCTCTTTTAGGCATGAATTATTGATAAAATGACACACATCTGCCCACTTAGTGTCCCAGTTACTTTTGGACCATGGCAAATTGCGCACTATAGCTTAGGAGGATTTTATCTGAAACACAGTTCTTTCTATTTAATGATGATGTTTAGTATCCATTAACTTTTTCAAACTAAACACATGGAACACTGACATATATATATTTTATATATACCCATAAACTAGAGATTGTGGCTGTCATATTATGTTATGGCAGTAAAAAGTGGCTAAACCTAGTACAAAGAATTATATTATTGTGTTTTTGTGTATGTATGTATGTATATATATGAACTGAAAAGCGAAAACTGAATATGCAACAAACAAATATCTGTATGTTCAAATATTCAGGTGTAGCCTACAAGTTTCAATCAGTTTCTACTGCATTAAGTCTCTGGCTTTGTAAATAACACACTTGCCACAATTAATGATCCAATACAATAGAGAGACATTAGTCCAGAGATAAGCCTTGATCTGATTACTCATTTCTTAGAAAGGCTAGGAAACTGGTTAATCGTGTTTTCTCTTTGCTGCTGCGTGACTCGAATTGCTTTTCTCCACTCTGCCTTCTCTCAACTAGCCAGAGGAATTACTAACACCAATTTAACCCCATGATATGGGACATTAATTGTGAGTGTCTCAGGTCATGAAGTCAGACAGGACAGAGCAACCTTCATGCTTGGCCTGATTCTGATGGATATTACATTGGAGGCTGTTGGAGCCCATGTTCAGCACTTACACAGAGAATGTACGAGGCAAACTGCAACCCGCTGCAATTTAGGCAACCTGGGACATCCCTAAAGCAACTATTCTTGATGAATCCTCACATTCTGAGGATTAACACTCTCATCAGTAGCTAAATCCTCCAATAGAGCACGCAGGGGTCATGGAATTCACTTCTGAGTGTTGCGTCACAACAATCTATTGTTTCAGCTCTTATTGCTTTATATGCTCTATGAAAGCTGGGAAATCAAAATGGGCAAAGCTAAGCCGTTGATGCAGGGGGCTCAGATTAATAAAATTGGCACGGTGGAGGTGATCCCCAGGCAGAGGAGGGCCAGAGAGATTAGAGATTAGGCTGTAATCCAGTGTGGCAGATTATCACGCTCATCCTGCTGCACCCATCACCTCTCACACCAAGAGACCACACAATCCCCTAGATTACACCGTGAACGATGGTGAGAGAAGGAATGGAAAGGATAAAAACACGTCAGGGTAGGGGGAGAGATAAGTGAGACTGATGGGGCGAGAGATGGTATACGCGAGGTAGAGACACAAGCTAAAAAATTGCTATCAACAAAGCAACACATTCCTTAAACATCTTAAAGGCAACTTTCATGACTTGTCTGCAAACCATCAAAAAAGCCAAGATGCAAAATGTTCAGTTTTTATTTTGGAATAAATTATCTTATTCTCGATGCACTGCTATAAACACAAGCAACGGCATAGCAGTGGGAGCATGAAGATAGCTGAGGAGGCTGATTGGAGGATAGTCATCAGTTTCTGCTTGTTTTGATATAAACTGATGACACAGTAGGGAGAGATGAAACAAGCTTGGCGGAATGATTGGAAGGTAGTAATCTTCTTGTATTCTTGTTCGTGTATTTTTAGTGTTGTTGTTTTTCTGTCAGCTTCAATGCCATAAAGATGATTTGTTGCCTCTACTCTGAAATCAGGATCTGGAGCTGCAGAGTTCTAATCTACCTTATGAGGCAGCTCGCACCACTGTGCCAGATACTAATTGAGATGTTGTGTCATCTGCATATGGCTAGTGTCTTGTCAAGCCATGCGTGCTGTTTTATATTCTTCACGCTATCTCTCCTGCAGTTTCCAGAGATCACCAGCAGCCCTTCTAAGCCGACCACACATAAAAGCTTCTGCAATTAGTATTACATTAATTGCCACTCACCCGATGATAATCAACCCCGGGCCGATGTGCATGCACGAATGTGTACGCACTAATACTCCGCCTTTCCCTTCTCTTTTCTCTGTTTTTATATCTAACATGCATGGGTAAGGGCATTCAGATATGGCCACACACACACACACACACACGCGCGCGCGCGCACACACACTGAAATTCCTCTGGCGCAGATGAAAGCAGATGTGCCCAAAAAAGATATTTTTGTCGGTGGAATCCCTGCCTTAATGAAGTACATCAGAGTCTGCGAGTAATATTTCACTCAATGTGGAACGTCGGATGTATTAACGATATGAAATGATACAAACTGACATACAGTAGAGCCTCATATTGCCTCATTATAATATGAAGATGATGAAATGCGGAGCTTGTGAAATGCCATCTGAGCCTATGCGATGATTGTATAAACTCCTGTATGAAAGGAGAGTTAGTGCTGAATTGTTTTCACTCTATCCGATGGTGTGGTTGGAAATGCTGTGTAGATGGATGGAATGTGACACAGACAGAGAGGAGGGCTCTTAAAGAGCACATCAATATTCCAGACTGCGTGCAGAGAGAGTGGAAAGGAGTGAGGCTGAGCAGTTCGCATGTGTGTGCAGAAGAGTAAGAAAGTGTGTACATGTCTTGTGTGTGGGGGTAGAGCAAGTGTGTGTGGTGCAGAGGTGAGTGTGTGCGTGTCCGTGCATGTGTGCAAATGCTGATGGACTGGTCCCTGTTACACTGGTCTCATTGATTTTCTCACGCTGGGATACAGTCTCGGGATGTAACACATGTGCACACGCCCGCGTTCACACAGACACACACGCAGAGAGAGTATAGATCATTTAGTGAACCCCCTGCTTGAGCGCCTCAAGTCGAGAAAGCCTAACAGCAGCAGCATGTCTGTCTGTTACGCAGCCCGCATTCAAAACATCTCATCTAAAAATAGCCGAGGAAGTTAAACATAATTTCAAACTGCAGCCAGCATTTACAGTGTAGATGACACATTTTGTCGAGAGCTGAGGTCTTTGGACATTTGAGTAGTAGAGTCATGTCACAGAACTTTAGCCAAAAAGGGGCTAAACAGGAACTTTACTTGAGTACTTTCATTTGATACTATGATTCAGACTTATTAAGGTGGTACCTGACAGATTAAAAATTTACGTAAGATACCACAAGCATAGAAAATACAGTGAATGTTTTCGACTAAACCATCCAACAATATCATATTCCTGACTCAGAATGTGCCTTTGGGGAGTGGCTCCTCACGTAAACTTGATCAGTCTGCTTACAGTAAAGGGAAGGAGCCTTGTATCTTAGCTGACAGAAACCTGAGCATTTTCCTGTTATTTCTGACCAAGTTTTGATTATGCTTGTCAGTGAATTCCCTAACAACAAAGCTATTTTTTTTTTAAAAAGATCATTTTAGTACAATGCCACTGAGTTTTCTTTGGCTCTTGTTGGAATAAAAAAAATCCTCTGCGCAGGAAAAACTAGTCTATAAAGTAGTTAAATTAACCTCGTTTTGATATGTGCCTACATTGAAATGCTATTTGCACATGTATCAGCAATAACAATCTAATATTATAGAATGTAAAAATGATGCTCCTAGTTTTAGCAAATACATCTTCAGTTTTACTAAGCAGGTAAAAGCATGTCTTCAGATACAGATTCATCACAGTGGTATAGTGGTTCCAAAATGAGATCAAATGTTCCTGATGATATTAAAAGATGTTAAAAATGTAAAAGCGAAAGAAATCCATTTTGTTACACAAAGTTGTAATTAGTTTTTGTGTTCACTTTTTTGATGTAAATACTCTGGACCTTTTAAAATATTTTCAAATCAAACAATCCAAGAGGGATAATTCAAGACACTTAAAGGTAATTTTCAAACTGCATGACAGTACTTGAGTCTGGATTCACTCCTCTAGGCCTCTGCCCAGGCTAGAGTGGTAAAAGCTTTAGTAAAGCTTAAAAAAAAAAAAAAACTGCAGGTACTGTGTGTCAATTTACACAACAAGTATTACATGTGTTACAATGTATGTGTCATGAATAAATGAGTTTGTTAACAGGCAAATATGTCTGTCACAGACATAGCCTGAGGTCCGATGGTAGAAGGTGAGGAAGAGAGAGTAATGGAAGGGGCCTAAGGCCAAGAGCATTATCTTCTCCTGACTCTGACTGACACTCATTAGGCTGCACAGTGGAGAGAGGAGGCTGAAAGCTTATTAAGCCACCTGCTCAAAAGGCCCTTAATTGAATCCGAGTAATTATAGAGACCTTGCCCATTGTGATATTTTTATTCATCCTGCGGCAAACTCAATCTCTCTTGCATTTGGAACACTATTAATGTTGTCTGCACCAATATGTGTGAGATTCACACACGGGCCTACGCTTCAGTATCGACTTGCACACACACACACTGAGTTCCGGTCCCCTCAGACATGTCCCATCACCAAGACCCCGGCCGCACTTTTTAGTCTGTTCTCTGCTTCATTAGAATCTGAAGGATAATAACATTAATTGCAAAGACAGTTTAGTTCCTTTGAAAATAGATTACAGGTGTAATTGTTTTACCTGAATAACCCGTAGGCAAGAGAAATTAATTAGACCTTGTGTCCCAAGTCCTAATGTAGTTCCTTTCCTTCATTGGCCTGGCGCACCCACACACGCACGCACACACACACTAGACACACAAAGCACTCAGAGACGCACAGAGGACTCAGATGGATGGGCAGGCAAACTCACACAAAGTTGTGGAAACACACACTTTGTAAGAGGTGTGAAGGAGGACAATGTGGAGGCGTTAGCTAGTCATTAGAAATGGGAGAGGTTAAGAGTTCAATTGTAAAACCGTCCTGATCCAGATGTCCTGTGGCCTGGGAACCTTTGCAAGGGCTAATTTAGCAGAAAATATTGCAGTGTGTACATGTGTTTGCATATTGCGTGTGAATAGTGTCAATGAGGGCATTAGTTGCGCTATGTGTACAACCAGTATAATTGGCTGAGGCAGCATCATTATTATAATGTTCCTTATGTTGGTTATAGCAGACCAGCCCACTACCAATTCATCATTCTCATCAAGGCCACGTTGATGGTAGACATGAATGAGCAATGCAACACTTTTATCAGCCCTTTAAACAGGCTCAATGTTTTGAAATCCTCTGAATTTCGTTTTCTTCCCCTGCCAACTAATGATAAAAGGCGCAAGAGGAGGCTTATGCAACGCCGTTTTATTTTTATTTTTTTCATTCCAAGTAACCAATAGTGATAGCAAGTGTGAATTTCAAGCTGCTTTTCTCTTATTAAAGCCATGAGATAGCAAGGTGCGAAGGAATTTTTGCCTCCCAGTTTGCATATCATCTTGTTTAAGCTTGTATTCCTTATGCCTGCCAAATAGGAATAAACAGAGATTTGCTGTTTTGAAAGATCTTTTCAAAGAACAAGCTCAGGTTTTGTGCTGAGATACACGGCTGGAACACGTTGATTGACAGAAGTAATCTGAGCAGCTCGGCAGTCCTGGAGGAGCCCTGGTCACCGTATGAGCCGTCTGGTTTCTGTGGGACTCCCAAAATGCCTCGATCCTCCCCTCGTTCTACTGGAGCTGCAGTATTATTCGCTACATGCTGAGACAGAAGGAGAGAGGGAGAGAGAGAGAGAGAGAGATGCAAGGAGGGTTTTTCTTCTTTCTTGCATCAGCAGTTGTAACTTGACACAGCCACCTCCTCAATGAGCATGGTCCTCTCGTCTCTGCCCCCCCCCTTCTTTCTACAACTCCCTCACTCCCCGTCTCCCTACCACCCTTCCTCGCGGCTGACCTGAGTGCCGCTTTCTGTCCCCTTGTTGCATCACACTTGGAGAAGCACTGTACAGTAATTAGCATCAGTCCTGCTCATCTGCCCGCCAGCCTGCCAGTCAGCTTGCTTGCGCGCCTGTCTGCCTGCCAGTGTTCCGCCAACTGCCATGCCCTATTCATGTCCTATTCATCTAGTGCTGAATAAAAGACTGCTTTCCTCGGGACATCCATCCCTCTGCTGGCCTTTATATTTTTGTGGCGAGGCACAGGAGTGAGGATTAGCATTAAAAGGAATAGACTGCTGAGGTAGACTCGGCAGGAATGCATGAATGCATACTTTAGTTCTGCCAAGCTGCTTTTATTCGGTTTGGTAGAGATTTTAGTACGGGAACAATTTATGCCTCATACAGACACCTGTCTGTGTTTTTTTTTTTCCCCTCTTTCATTCAAAAACCTTTTTGAACTGTTTTTGTTCTCATCCCAATCTCATCATTTTCTCCCTTTGTATTTTTTTTCCTCTACCCCCCTCTCGTGACACTTCAATCTAGTTAAGTGAGTTACCACTTTAATCAGTTTATTTTTTTTTTCAGTGTTGTTGGAGCTAAGTGAGATAGAAAGATAGAAAGAAAATTATGATCCCTTGGCATTTTTTAGCATAGTATTTGACATTTTGTAGGTGTCTAAAGCCAGGTATGCACTGTGTGATTTTGGACTGTTCCAGATTAAAGATGACCAGTGTGAAAGAATTGTGGCGATATCTTAAGTCTTGGCTCCAAAACATTGGTCTTGTATTGCACAGTGAGAGAGGTTCAAAGTTCACCCTTTTAACAATCTTGCTACTAAAGATGGCCTGCTGTAACTTGTGGCCACAGGAGCCATGTTTGTATGAGGTGTCCTCCAGCTGTTATCTTGACTGGGTGACTCAGTAGACTCTGAGATGTAGCTCTTGGGTTTTTTGCAGTTTCTCTGAGCATTGCACGGTCTGACCCTGGGTGAATTTGATTAGCAGCACCTGGCTTGTGCTCTTAATTCCTGTGGAAGCAGTAAGGGTGAACTTAGTTTTTCACAGGAGTCCTGTGAAAACTTTCTTTTTCACAACTGTAAGCAGCTAAAGTTATAATTGGACCTTTTTTCTAACATGGGTGTGCAGATATGCTCACAGTGACAATGCATAGTAGCAGCAGGTTAGCATGCATGTTTGCTAATTAACGCAAGGCCTGATGATGGGACTAGAGAAAAAGTTGATGTGACACTTCAGGCAAAATCACAAATGTCAACTTCATGGCATGGCAAGGGAGAAAGACGGAGAATCATCAGACCCAGTACAATGTATGCTTTAGGTATCATGAATGTCTGTATAAAATTTCGTAGCTGTAGTTACCGAGAGGTCTGGAATAAAGAGGTGGACCGACCAACAGACTAATAAACATTCATGGTACTTTAGCCGCTGCTAGCATAGCAAGAAAAGTACTTCACATTCTTGCACTCTCCACCTCCTTCACTCTGACAGTACATGTGATATATGCTGGCTAGCCTGTGGGTGCACATGGTGTCGCCATAATGGAGTGGTAAAGCAGCAGGCATTATAGATGGAGAGCGAGCGGACTCGTCCATGAATCTGCCCCTAACTGTTCTTCTGCCTTTGTGGCCGTAACGATCGGCTGGCTCCCCTCTGTCACCATATTTCCTCCATCTTAGTTTAGAAGCAGAGATATATCTCTACATAAAGGCTGACACAAAGAGGGCTGGAGAGCCTCGCCTGCTCCCCAACACAAAAGACTCAGGCCTGGTGGTTGATAAAGGCTTAGAGAAGGATGGAGAGAAGAGGAGCTGATGGCCAGGGGACTGTTGGAAAGACCTATTCTCTTCACAGACAAAGACACGCTCTCACTCAAGACACTATCTGTGTGCCGTGACGCTGTTTGTGAATGCATGCATGTGCCCTCCTCACTTTTTCTCATCCTCCGTGCTCTCTCTTCTTTCACATACGCTCACACACACACACACACACACACTTTCTTTCTTGTTAGAAGATGCTAATATAGCACACGACAAAGCCCCAGTAGACAGCTCTCAGACAAAACACTTCCTTTTTAAAGCAGTTCATCTTTATGCAGAGCCTATCCAAAGGCCTGCCAAAGCATGGTCTCTTGAAAAGCAGGATTTTCACCACCGCTCAGTCATTCCTGACGCCTGTTCAGTCTCACTTCATTAGTGCAGTGGCTGATCATGCTGATGTTTGAGGACATCAGGTTGGTTATTAATTGCTCCCTCTGATACTGAATAGGACTGCCTGTCCACCTTGATAAATCTGCAGTATGTGTCTTAACGGCCTCACCTGCCTGATTTTTTTACCTGCAGAAAAGTGGGTGAGAGGCCGGGCCATCGACCGTGGCGAGGTCGACATTGGGACTCAGCAGAGCCAGGCAATTCCACCGGGACTTTTTTGGAGGTTTCATATGACTGTGCACCACCCGACCTACATCAAGTTCAATCTTTCGCTTTCACACAACGCACTGCTGGGGGTCTATGGACGCAGGAACATACCGCCTACACACACTCAGGTAAAGAAGGCTCCTGTTGTACCATGCTGTTCACCCAGATGGGCTTGTTTGCTTCAGCTACCACAGATCCCATCCACACTAATGCACCTATTTCTCTCCACTTTGTCCTTTCATCCGCATTGAGATCATTTTCAGCAGTGCCCAGCATTAAGCACTTATTTGAACATGATTACATGGCATTATATTCCTTGATCCAGATATCGTGATACAGCAGGATGTTCGAGACACAGATAACAAAAAAGGCTCTTTTTTAAACTATTATATTTAATCATACAAAATTATTTTAATTTGAAAATCTTTTTTAAAGCATCTCTTCTGTTACACTGTCTATATAAATTTAGTCTTTTTTTTTGTGGATTTCCTCTAAACCACATCTCTTTCTTTATCAACATCTTTGTTCTTTGCAATCTCAACTTTGCCTGTGTGCTCATTCAGCCAGACCAAGCATTACAGTAAACCACATTTTCATCCAATCTGAGAGCTGGAATAGGTTTTCTTTTTTTTTTTTTTTTTTTTTTTTTTTTTTTTTTTTTTTTTTTTTTTTTTTTTTTTTTTTTTTTTTTTTTTAAAAAAACTA
>VUQI01039079.1:0-21316 GCA_015106735.1 Paratilapia polleni | reverse complement strand
CTCAGCTCCTCTCTCCATCTGTTCTGCAGCGCTGCTCTCACGGCTGATCACAGGAGCTGCTGAGTGTCTATTTGAAGTGTCCTTGAGCAAAGCACGCACCACTCACCTCACAGCAGTTTGTGTGTGTGTGTGTGTGTGTGTGTGTTTGTGTGTTGTTGTTGTTGGTGATTTAAGGTAGCAGAAGCAGCAGAGGTGCTGTTTGTGGTTCTTTGTGGAGTGTTTTAACAGGCCGGGGCTGATTTCCTGTTTGTTTGTTTGTTTTTTCAGGTGGTTTTTTTTGGTGGGGGGTCAACACAGAGCTCGTGAACACACACACTCCTCGTGTGAGCACAAACAATGGCGGTGTGAATGGCTGCAGCTTCTGTCGCCGTCCATCTCTCCTGTCTTTAGGCTCCTCACCTGTCGTGGACCAGATGGTGGGAGGGCCACAGCAGGGGACATCAGATGAAAGATGAGGGATAAGAGGAAAGAAACCGATACTGGATTGTTAGTTAGCCTTTTTCGTGTGTTTTCCAAAGCTGGCTTGCAAAGGATGCTGGGAATGAAAACAAAGAGGCAGACAACAGAATCCAGGAAAAGGACACAGAGCTGTCAAAGAGCTTTTAAATCTGCATCCTGCTGCTGTAAATACTCACCACAGCAGGAAGTGTGTATTATTCCGCAGCTAAAAATAGTTCCCATCCTATATCCTTCTGTTTGGGCAGAATTTGCAAAAACACACAGTACCCAGCTGGTTTTAGAAAAGTTTTTTTTTTTTTAACCATTTAAATCTTCAGGAGAAACCAGCAGATTCACTGCAAACAGCAACAGACGTTTAAGGTGGTCCAATGATAGAAAATATATATGGAAGATAAAATCTGTTAAATCTGAGAAAAGTTCTCACCCGACTGCCTCAGAATCAGCGTTTTTGAGCCCTCATAACTCCATAAGTACAGGAGATGGAAACACGACATTTTCAGGACTGAAAAACACATTTAAGCATTATTAATACTTTCCACAGAAGCGATGATCCTGGTACCAAAATGTAGGTAACCAGGAGACTTTTCACATGGGCTGACCTATTTTGAGCAGCCACCCATCCCACATGGAGCTTTCAAAGTTTTGAAGTTTTCTGCAGTGAATCATCAGAAAACAGATCAAACATGCAGGGTACCAACGCTTGTCTCTGTTCCTCTACGTCACAGACATCAAACTGCTGCACTTGATTCAAACTATGATCTGTCCCATCATACTGATGCTCACAGCTGGTTAGAGAAAACAATCACCCTGAACAGAAACCAGATTTTGTCTTCAGACTGTGACGCTCGGGAGTGGGTGTAAAATTGGTTTGGTTTTAGTTTTTAACAGAGCGTAAATGTGTTTTTCAGCCTTGAAAGTTTCATGTGGATATCTCCTGAACGTATAAAGTTCTGAGGGCTCAAAGATGCTAGAAAAATAGTAATTACAAAGCTCCACATTAGGACCCCCACCCCCCACCATCGTGTAGTTCAATATAATGAGTATGAAGGTAAAACTTTACATGGCTTCAGTATACTAAAGTATATGTCCTTCATCAAAAGGACAGGGTTAAAAACAGCTCTTCAGTTATGTCATGTGATGGTCTGATCACGTCTTCACCTGATCATGATTTTACTGTCCGAGTCATGTCATATTCAAAAAAAAAAAAAAAAATGAAGGCAAACTAGGGAAACAGCATGTCTTTAGTCTACTCACTGTCTTTGTAATTAAAATCTGATTCCTTAAGCACTAATGGAAACTTCCTGTTTGCTGTATGAATCAGTGCAGCCACAGGATCAGTTACTTTGGGACTTTGTTTGCAATCAATGACCCCAGCTGAGGCTGGAGGGCTTTTATAAAATGTGTCTAAGAAACAAAATCAACACAGAAAGGAGAAGTGGTAAACTAATCAAAAGCTTTACAGTGATGTGTAAACCAAAATACCATTACTGGTTTGGCTCACTTCCTGTTGGTAGTTGTCAACTCAACAGAACCTCTGAGGGCGTCCTGTGCTATCAGATGTCCTGGGGGTAGTGAGTTTCAGCTGCCGTGAATCAGACATGTTCCTCCATCCAGCCACTGTTACATCACCTGTTGTTTTCTGGACCGTACATTTTGAAATCTCAATGTTAGCTCAATGTTTGGCTGCAACCAAGCTGGTTTTTAGAACCAGGTTTGAACGAAAGGGTCGAGTGCTAGTTGTAGTTGTTATGAAGGGGGAAACTGGCTATAGAGACCAAAAAAAAATTTCTGTATTGGGCTGTAAACATGTTTGTTTCTGCTGTAAAGTTGGACATTTTAACATGGGAGTCTGTGGGGACTGACTCACTGCTGGAGCCTCCAGTGGACATGAGAGGAACTGCACCTCCTGTTTGGTTTCAGTCCATCAAGAACCTGCCATCTACACACAGTGTTTTCTCATATGTTTTCCCAAAGTTAGCTTTTGAAAAGAAGCAAAGGGTGCTGGAAATGAAAAAAGGTTCAGACAAAACCAAAGAAAGGAAGAAGAGGAGAGGGATGGGCTGACAAATTCATGGTCATTACAAAGATGCTGATTGGCTGCAGGAAGGGGGCCCGAGAGGAAGCGTCTTTAAAAACTCTCATAAAAAAGAAAGCCTATAAAATCATCCTTCCTTCTTTCTTTAAAAGAAACCCCACACGTCTCTTTATCTCCTGTTACCTTCTACCCCTCTGCTTCCTGCTCCCTCTCTCTTTCCTCTGCCCACCCCCTGCTGTGAGCTCGTTATGGCAGATAAAGGGCTAGACCCTAAAATCAGCATCTCACCGGGTTCCCACAGTCTGCCCAAACCAGCCCGGAGGTCAGAGGTCAAAGTTAAACACTGCCAGACTCTCTGGGAATCCAGTGGGCAGCTTTTGTGGTTGTTTGCTGGTGGTGGAAAAAATAGTTTTGGGTGGCGGCTGCAGAAAGTGAATAAAACTCCAACACACACTCCTATGTTCAGACTTTATTGACACAAGTGCAGCCATTAGCTGCAGAAATAATCAAAGCGAGTCAGACAAAGGCTCCATTTTCCTCGTCAAGACGTTCGAATTACAACATCAATGCTTTTTTTGATTAGAGTGCACTGTGAAACACCTACAGAGCTTAACAGCACAATAAATCTTTGGCTGAGTTTTTTTATTGTCTCATTTAGGAATGATTTCAATAACCCAGTTTGTGCAGCTTGTTTGCTAAAAGTCAAACAGCAGCAGCAGCAAACGGAGGGACAGAATCCACTCCGAGAGAAGCCACGGGGACGAAAAAGCTGAAGAATTTCAAAACTAAAAGGCCGGCCATTCATTGTAAATCTTCCAAGCAGTGAGCTTTCTCTTCATAAGTGCTCTTCATTGATCCTGACGGTCGGCGGCAGAGTGCTACACTTCCACCACCCCCATCTCTCCACCTCTGTCTCTTTACCCAAAAGCAGCCACAAGTCAACAACTCTGACTGCGTTTTTAAGTGCTCCTCCAAAAAGAGAAGGGTGTGTGTGTGTGTGTGTGTCTGTGTGCGTGTTGCGTTGTACCCCAGCGGCTGCATTCCTTAGTCTCCGTTAGCATTCAGCCCACATAGGTCACGGCCAGCAGCCTTTTGTGTTCGACCAGCCTCGCTGTCACTGCAGTGCGGTCGCTGAGTGTGTGTTTGTGTATACAAATGGGAGAGAAAGTCAATGGCAGCCACACACACACACATGCAGTTTGTTGGTGAGCTGCACTCAGAAACAATCAGGAGGCTGCAAAGTCTTTAACAGAAAAAAAACTGCTGAAAGAGTCACATGGTCTCTCACAGCCGCCTAAATGTCAACCAGAAAAGAAAAGAAAAAAAAGAGGAAGTCACAGCTCAAGTTAGAGCTGAGTTTGTAGACTCATTATTTCTGCGTAACTCTGTGCACTTTTGAACTGGGGTTGTTTTTCCTGTATTTGGAAGTTTACGGATAGTTCTCATAGATTCAACTTTTCATTCATTCATATTTTAGTTTTTAATTTAAAAAAATCCCACTTTAGCATGAGGATAAAATGAAACCATAATCCTTAACGGGTCACCGTTGACCTGGGGGATGATTACAGGTTAGAGGGACGTGTCTGTCATGATGTCAAGTCTTCGTTGTGAGTTTTCAATTTTATTTTGAAAGTACTTCAAACCTTGTGTGTTTCCAACGTTTTTATCGTTTGTCTTTGGTTTCCCATCTTTTGCTGTTAGCTGAAGTGCTTAGCTCAAGACTCCTCTGGTGTGACTGACCTTCATGTCTTAAGATGCACTTAAGATGCACTTATCCACCTAAAAAAACTTCCTGAAAAACTGGCGAGATCCCCAGAATAAGTTTTTTAAAAAAGTGGTTTTGTGCCACTGTTTGTCAGAATAGAAAAGTTTAAAAAAAGACAGCCGTCACTTTTATAGGATACCATTTAATGGAAACACAGACGTAAGACAGACTGGACTGAATTAAGTCTTTGAGAAGTAGTGTGTTTTTCATATCAGGCAGGTTTCTGGGTTTAACCTGAAATCTTTAACCCTGTGTGGTCTAAGTCTGGGCAATCATGGGACAAAAAATAATCATTCTAACTATTTACATTTTCTCCAAAAAGTTCTTTTTGCTTTTCTCTAAAACGTAGGGTTAGTGTTGGGGTGTCCACACAGCAGCAACAAGCAGAGATGTGATGGCCAGAGACCATCAAAAATTAACGACATCCAGCAACTTCAAGTGAAAAAAAACACTGGCGATGTAAAGTTGGTGGGCCCGAATAACTAGTTGAATGACTGAATCGACTACCAATAATAGCAAAGGATACTGCTGACTGACATATGAGGGGGTGGTAAAAACATTAGATGGTTACCTAGGAAACCAGAGTCTTGAAAGTTGACTAGTACCAAACATCTGCTACAACCCAATGCACAACAAGAGGTTAAAAGGGTGTATCTGTCATGTTATGATTGACCAATGTAGACCAACGTGGACTCTTTATAACTGAATGTTGACCCCCCCTTGTGCTGGAGGTGGACCCATATAGGCTAAATGTGGCACGTGTGAACCTGTATGTAACACATGGTAAATATGGACCAACGTCCATCCACGGGGACACAAACCTGACCAAATACAGGCCAAATATCATAAATCCACATGGGGTACATGTAGACTTAAATGGACTAAATTAAGATCCATCCCAGATAAGAGATCCATTAGGCCTAATCTGGGCTACTCTGGATCAGTTACAGCACTGACAAATGATGTGTAGGACAGATGTGCCTGTACTTGACATGAGTTATACCAGTTTTTTTCTGGGCCAGAAGTGGCCTAAATACCATTTTTAAAGGTGGACCTGTGGCTGAGACTGAGCCTGAGTCAACACTGGTTAAGCCCAAAAGTGGCCCGAAGAAAACTTCAGATGTGTGCCACCTTTGGGCCAACATGTGCTGCTACCTGGGTAACAGTCTCAGAGTTCTGGTAAAATGTGGTGAAGCAGGACTGTGTCTGAGAGCATCCCTCAACAACAGCCTAAATCTGACACCAGAAGAAGTCTTTCCTTTCCATCACCTCATACCTCTCCTCAGGTGTGTCTCCAGCTGACGATAATCAGATAAAAGACATGGCTGAAGTGCTGATTGCGAAATGCCCGGGTCTGAATTTCTCCCACATCCCCTGCAGTCATTCTGAACCACAACACAGAAAAGCCAGCCAGCTCATTAACATTGCCTGGGTCCGTGTTTCAGCGTATGCTGCATTAAGCAGCTCTTTTGTAACAGACGTGCTGTATCGTGGTTTTGTTAGTCAGGAGAGGTGACTAAGTTCAAACTCCTTGAGCAACTCTCAACGTGAATCCTTCAGATTTTTCAAGTTAGAGGCTAAACAGATTTAAAGAAATTTTAAGAGCACTTGTATGAGTTTGCATGTTGGATATCTATGTTCTTGTATCTCCTTGTGAGGAAGCCTTAACCTCAGGTGAACTCTCGGCATGTGCTGAAGCGAGATTCGGCTCTGAATGAGATGCGATGTTCACCACTAACAGAAGCTTTTCCTTCAACTCTCTCATTTAACTGTTTTGATGCTCCGTCAACAGCAAGTCGAAGCTCTTTTATTTTGGTGTGTGACTCATTTCCCATCTCTGCCCATTCATCAGCCATTAAACACACTAAATGGCTGCACAGCACATTTCCTCTGCTGCCATAAGGCGCTCTGCTTTGCGGGAGATGTGACATTGTCCCTCCTGACGGCCACATTGTCTCGCAGCATTACACACAAACACATACAAGTAAATGAAACCGACTAAGAGATGCATCCTCTGATCGCTTTACTCCCATGTGTGATAAATGCTCTCCTCCTCCACCTCCCCTTCCTCGCTTTCCCTCTCTTTCATTTCCAAATCATTTGTTTCCAAACGCGCGGAGCGGCTGCAGGAGCTGTGGCGTCTGCGGGTAATTGGGTTCAAAAATGACATCTCGCTTTCAGGAGTGACAGACTTGGAGCAATTTGTTCTGCCTTTGGTGAGGGTGACATCATGGATGTGCTCTGGACAGATGAGGAAACGGGAAACGGGGCTTGAAAACACAGCCGACAGAGGAGCCCCCATATGAACTAATGAGGAGAGCCATTTGTATATCACAGGAAATGTCAAGGAAAAAAGTTCACAGGGGAAGGGAAGGCACAGTGGGAATAAAGGCTGTCTTTGTAGTTTCTGAGAACTGCTGAATATAAAGCCATGCTTTACTCCTCGCTGTGTGAGAAAGAAAAACTATCAGCATTGTAAACATACAGAAAGAACACAAGAAATGTGCATCATAACATCAAAGGAGCTCTGAGAAACTTTGTCTATGACAGTCACAGCCTTTAAGTGAACTGTAGTTAGCAGTCTGTTGCCCGTGTGTGCAACCTAGCATTGATGTATATGAGATGTCATCACTATTAAGTTGTATTATTGTATGTCATGTATGTTGTACAGCTCAGAGAGTGTATAAACTGTATATATATACTACTACTGTATATAAGTGTATAAACTGACAGCAGTGCTGACTTGGATGTGATAAAGCTAACAATGTCAGATATATATGCTGTATAGCTAACTTACAGCTAGCTGGCTAACTGCCCCAATGTTGGCTGTTACTGTAGAAAATAAATGTTAGTTAGCTTTGCTTTGTACCATTATATAATTTACTTATGGCTTAAATAAATACTATTTGACATTATCAGTATGAGTAGTTAGTATTCTGGATCACATTAGCTGGAAGTAATTTAACAAGCTAGCTAACTAATATTTCTAATCAGATACCATTTTGCTAGCAACAATGTTAGCAGGTTACGTGTAGCTCTGCTATGCTAAATCTGGTGATGGTTGTCTCAGTAATTTGAAAATGGACAGCTAAGTTACTGGATCATCAGTTTAGATGAATTAGCTGTTAACGCTATTCACTCAAGACAGTATTTTGTTATGTGAGATAGTTTGCAATTCAGGAATGCTAGCATTACTTACCATTAGCCAGAAGAAATAAATCACTCCCCAGAATTAAACGGTCCCTCCAGGAGTCAAATGTTCTGCTAATGTTCACCGTAGTTTTTTCTCTGATTCAATTTCTGACTCCATTTCTGCTGTGAGCAGAAGAGAGACACTGACAAGGTGCTTAAGAGCAAGCATAAGTTTTAAAAGTTGCCTTAGAGCATGTTTAACAAATTTAGCCTCTTCTTCATCCCCGGGCATCAAATACTGGCATTTTGGCATTTTACATTTATGCGTAAGACAGCTGGTTTAGGATTATAGTGAGAGTGATCTGTCACTACCAGCTTCTCCCACTTGTAAAGGACCCCTTTGCGTCAAATTTAAACACAGTGGGTAGACATGATATTTCAATGTTCAGGGTTAATGTGAAGAGATGTATTTTAACCTAGACCACAATCTTTTCATGAACCTAAGCAAGTAGTTTTAGTGCCTAAAACTAACAAATGAAAGAAAACACAATAAAAGAAACAAAACCCAAAGAGGACATGAACCACAGTCTCCTGTCTGGTAACTTTCTTCATCATCACCCCTTCAGTCTCTGAATCTAGACTTCAACTCACTCTTTAAAAGAGGACTGCTATTATCAAATGTATGCGACGCAAACCTAAAAGGTCTCGAGAGTACATTTAGTTTTTTATTCCTTCTGTATGATTCTTCTGAAACAAAACACTGAGAGTGAAAAGAGGAAGAGGATTGTCCTCACATAATGCTGTTTCTCATCACTTAAGCCCCCTGCATGCAGCAGTTTCTCTGTTTAGTGGGAACAAAGCTCAATAGATTGCTTTATCTTCTGTGTGGGCTGTCCTTTCTATTCTTTGGTACAATTTTATTGTGACCAGAAACCAGTTATGACTCTTACTTTGAATGTGCTTTCAAACAAAGAGATTCACCTTTGTTACTGCAGCAAAGTCTGCAGCAACAAAGGTGTTTGATGCATCACAATCACATCCATCCATTTTCTTTTTATCTGATATCTGTATTATAATTTGAAATAAAGTTCTGGTGGCGGTATTCCTTTATTGTATTGCTCATTATAACATTTTACTCACACAGACTTAGGATATTTACTCGTTTATTCTGTCTGAGAAGGATGATGTCAGTCTGGCCGAGGAGCACAACTCTCCTACAACTTCCACACTTCAAGTTAGAAGAAATCATCTTAAACACTTTCCTCACTGGAAGTTATCTGCTGGACGTCCAGTGGCTGATGCACTTACTATGTAAAAATTTCTTTCTATGGGTGACCCAGTGTCCCAAGTGTCCCAAGAAGGTACCCCAACGGGGCAAAATGCCCTGGACACCAAGTCCCCAGTTCAATTCCTAACTGGTTGGTCAGAGCATTTCTTACATGTCAATCTTTTATTCTCTCTATTATAGATAGTATAAAGATGGGCACAACTGCCCACTGGTTAGTGAAGCCTCGAGCTGAGTGTTTTTACTGTTACCATCTTGGTGTTTGGAAACTGGACATGATGAGCAATTGGTGGATCAGACTGTGAAACCGAAGACATTGCATACCCTGGATAATCCTCCTTTCTGACATTAATAATGACCATAATTTATAAAATTCATGTTAATTGATTTGCATTAATATGACCTGAAACTAGTGTCTGAGTCCATAACCTCATCTGGAAAGTGTTTACTGAGCTCACAAAGCCAGACAGCCGAGGGTCATTTTCCCACAGACTTCTGCACAACCCGAAGACTTCTTGTTACCACAGGTAGGCCTGCTCCCCCCCTGCTGGCCATTAAAAAGAATGCAGGCTTAAGTCATTTCGGCGTTGGATTCACTTTTCAGACCCTGAAACTACATCCATCTTTTATACTGTCTCTGTTTTCATATTTCAAACCAGCTCTCATTCCCAAATATTCCCTTTTTGTCGAAGCTGCTGGCATCTCTGAAAGATGCACATGATAACTTTTGCTCTTGGCGTCCCACGTTGCTGCAGCTGAAGCAACACCAACCACTGTCTTTAAATTCAATTCAATTCAATTTTATTTATATAGCGCCAAATCACAACAACAGTAGGGTAAAGACCCTACAATATTTGACAGAAAACCCCAACAATCAGACGACCCCCTATGAGCAAGCACTTGGCAACAGTGGGAAGGAAAAACTCCCTTTTAACAGGAAGAAACCTCCGGCAGAACCAGGCTCAGGGAGGGGCAGTCATCTGCCGCGACCGGTTGGGGATGAAATCAATAGATTGTTCAAAAAATAGTGAAAAACAATCACAGCACAGTTTCTTTTATATAGTTTAATTACGTTTTACTGAAACTCTACAGCCTTATGTCATATGACAAAGAAATTTTAAATGGACTGGTATCTCATATAGTGTTGTTTTACTCTACTCAGCACTCAAAGCATTTTTACTACAAGCCACATTAACCCATTCATACAGTAGTTAATTCTATGCCTTTGAGGGCTTTCTAGTTATCACACAAACACTCACACTTGGTTGGATGATTGGGGGGCATTTGTGGTTCATTACCTTGCCCAAGGACACTTCGACATTCCAATTGGTAGACGACCAGCTCTGCCTCCTGAGCTACAGGCCACCCTGTTTGGCATTTTTGTTGTGCAGAGCAGTTTTATGATGATCACCTAATCAATTATTTGACTAACTGTTGCAGGTTTAAGCAGGCAAGGAGAGAGATGTTTCCAAGAAGAAAAAAAACCCCCACAAAACAATAATGCAGTATTACCATATGTAACAAGAAAGTGCTGTTGAGGAGTCACCAGCATGGCCAAGTCCAATCAATACTAAACCTCAAAGGCCTAGTGAGCCAGATTAGTGGGATTTTTGACTGTCGGCTAATTTTGTAGTGTAGCAGATGTCACAGCACTTATCCTGCATTTCACTCACCCATGATGGGACAGTATAACCATACATTAAATTAAAACATAAAATACACAAAATCTCTGTCTGTGTGTTTGTTTGTTTCTTTGTCTGCCAACTCCCCCTAAATGATCAGGAGTTGAGTAAATAAACTTGGCGCACATGTACATTTGAGGCCCATGAAGGTTCTTATCTGTATCAGATATTATGACGTCATCATGTTGCCTTACAACCACCTAGCAATGGACTAAAATGAGCCCTTATTTGCATTTATGCACCTATAATACTTTACGAAACCAGTGTATCATTTTAATTTCACGGCCTACAGCACAAACAGGCCAGACAATACTGCAGCACAGGCATGTACAGGTGTAAGTAATTTATAAGGGAATGTAAATAATTAAGGTTATACTGCTTGTTGATTAAAATTTGAATCATGTTTATGGGTGCTTCATACCTGCTCATCATTTGTTTTGTTTCCTCCCACCCACTTGAACTTTTTCACTAACGTATGCTTACGTGCTTTTAGGACGATCCATTTTCTGCCTTGGACATACACCTGAGCGACCATCTGATGCAGGACGGCATCCTGAAGCTCCTGAGAGAAGAGAAGAGGACGGTGGTTTTGGTCACACACAAACTGCAGTATCTACCACATGCAGACTGGGTAAGACCTGCTTAACAGACAGTTGATAAGACTGTCCGTCTGTGATGCTCGATATATTATTCATGATGAAGACATTTTATTGTCTCATTTGTGATGCAGTTTATCTCAGAAAGATCCCAAAGTGCATAGAGATTGATTGTCAGTCTCAGCTAAATAAAGATTTGTTCTGTCTACTTTTGTGTGTGTGGTTTTTATTAGATTATTGCCATGAAAGATGGCACTATCCAGACTGAGGGGACTCTGAAGGACATCCAGAACTCTGAGCCTGAACTCTTTGAGCAGTGGAAAACCCTGATGAACAGACAAGACCAGGAGTTTGAGAAGGTGATTAATAACAGCAAAGGCAAAATGTTAATGAGTCTTTAATGAGTTTTAATCAGTGTCTATATAAATTTGAGAGTTTTTTTAGATTCAGGCGAGGCACACAATCCAGGTGCTGCCTGGAATGAAAGTTAGATTACCTGGCTGTTTTCTGAACAAGTCTTTAGTATGCTGAAAGTTTAAAAAAAAAAAAGTAAAAAATAAATTCAATGTTTATCTTCATCTCTCCTGCAGGAGACGGTGGCTGAGAGTATGACAGACCTGGAGAGGAAAAACCTGCGGAGGGCCATGTACTCGAGAGAGGCCGTCAGGACCGAAGAGGATGAGGAAGGTAAGAGGACACAAGAAACAATCACGACAACAGCAGCTGGAATGAATGTGTGCATGATTGCAATGGGTGCTTCTCAGCCTGATTTTAATGCTTACATTTACCCTTAATGATATATGCAAGATGTCATTTCCCTTCTCCTGTTGTGTTAGTTTGCTGAGGAGCAGCATGTTTTACATTAAAGCTTAAGCTTATCTAGCTTATTTTAATGTTTACATCTTCTCTAATGTCTGCAGTGATTTGAATGACTCCTAATTCCCTGTATTTGATTGCTTCCCATCTCTGCAGTGCAGACATTGCACGGCTGTTAAGTACTTTTCTTCTTCTTCTTCTCTTGGTTTGCTTTCTTGTCTTTTGGCTTCTCTTTTGACTTTTTCAGAACCAGATATGTCACCACGTTATTTCCCCACGACCTCCTGCTGTGGTTAACCACTGAATATGATCCTTTATCTGTGTGTGTGTATGTCTGATGTTGAATGCGCACCTGCAGTTGTCAGGTACTAAGGTGCACTGGCTGTACTCTTTATCTGTATTCTGTGTTGTCTCCCGTGTGCTGGTGGCACCCTGGGGTGGACTTGTGCGATGGCTCCAGCCGCCCTCGTGTTCGATCGAGCAGGTGTGGCCAGAAAGCATGGTTTGGAAAAAAAAGCTAAAGCAGAAAAACACGTTTGTGGCATTGTAACGCTGCTAGCAAATCGCAGATGTGTTTGCTTCTCTATTTTAGAATCTCATCATCCATTTTCTTCTTTTTTTTTTTACCCAAACATTTGTCACTCTTGCTCCTGAAAGCCTACTTAGTGTGAGCATGACTGTAGTTGACAAGTAGAAGTAGTTTCTTTAGCCCCGCCTCTCATTATTTCCCTTTCTTTTCCTCCTCTACTCTCTTGCTTCCTCTCCACCTCCAGCTTGTCTGAGCCTCTCAGACACCCACACGTAGCCTCATGCTCCAAAGCTTGCTGCTTGATGTGATGTGATATATTTAAATCAGAGGTGGGAAGAAGGTTGGAGGTCGTTACATTATCTCTTCACCCCCAGTCAGTGTGGTGTTGTTGCTCTGTTGCTCCTGAAAAACATGCCATTCACGGGAATGAGCATCTGCTTGTTTTTGTAGAATATAGCTTTTGTAGCCTGTGGTGTACTTTCTCCTCTCCTTTGGACCTCTGTCTGTTATTTCTTCGCTTCTCTCCTTTCCTGTGTTAGTAGTGGATTATCAGACTAGCACAGGAGGAGAAATATTGAGCAATGTGTCAGAAAAGGAAAGAGAACAGAGAGAGAAAGTGAAGATAGTGAAATATTGTGGACGGAGTGTAGGAGGAGAGACGTCAGAAATGTCATGAGTGTCTGAGCTGTGAGTAGCAGCAGAGTAGAGCAGCGTTAGACACAGAAATAAACTTATTTACATAAAGTAAGAAAATGTGTGAAGGGAAAGATAAAATATAGTGCTTATTCTTTACAAAATAGATAACTTGGCCTAATTGAATCTCACACTTTGCCAAAAAACTAAAGCATAACTCTTTAACATTGCAACTCACCTCTGTCTCAATCCCAGAGGAATCTATGGAAAGTGAAGAGGATGACAACCTGTCTCAGGTGATGCGTAAGCGAGCTACCATCCCCTGGCGCTCCTGCGGCACCTACCTGTCGTCCGCTGGGCTCCTCCTGCTCAGCCTGCTACTCCTGTCACAGCTCCTCAAACACTCCCTCATGGTGGCCATTGACTACTGGCTGGCCCACTGGACATCGCATGTCATCACAGCCAAGACAGACGCCACGGCTCGCAACTGTACCGTTGTTCAGGTAAGTGGATGTACGGCTTAGCTTTTGATTGGGACAATTAGCTTAGTCTTAGTCAAAATTAGTCAGCTTCAATTGGGGGTTTTTAGACCCATGAAGTATTTCCTGCCTTTTTTGGAGCATGAATATAATCAGTGGGTTGTTTTTGTCAAGATGCGTCTGGTAGGATGAATTTAAAGGATTGAGGAGATGCACAAAATGGGTTAAAAGGGAGAAAAAAAATGTAATTATTATATAAAATGCCAGGTCACTTTGTGCCTTTTGACTTAAAATTGTGCTCAGTTAGACAATTTGAAAAGTTATGAGGTCAAAACATGTGACTTACAGACTTAAGGCACTTTTATTTTGAAAGGATCATAAACCAAAAATGTTTGGAAACATACTATTATGTAAGAGTAAGATATCAACTAATGTCTGACATTAACTGATAAGCTTAGAATTAACTGGCAACATTGTTTGCAAATTGTTTATTTAAAAAAAAGTGATCACAGGCCAATGTGAATTACATAACAAATTTTCTCACTAATGCTCCAGTGATTCTCAGTTGAGCAGGGCTGACCTACAACACTAACACAGGCACTGCCAAATCCAGATGGAGCGTTCACAAATACACCCTGAAGAAATGGCAGCTCGACCTCATCTGTATATTAAAGCAGCACAAATGTATTTATGTGAAGTCTGTGTCCAAATGGAAAATGTTTGAGTTAAAGCATGTATGAGTTTTGATGTGAATGCCAGGTGCAGTGTTTTAATTTATGCAGTTGGACAGTTGAGTCTGAACTCCCACAAACTGAGTCAAAAATCTGAGTGGTAAAAAAACAAAAAAATCACCTAAAGTAAATCTTCTCATATTTCCTTAACCCTTATTCTACTTACAGCTTGACTGTTTTAGTTACATTCACCAAAACAGTCACTAGCATTCACACACTAACACAAGTACATAAAAAACACACTCAGAGAAAGCAGAGAAAAGAAAGAAGTTCACATTCAAGAGGTCACACCGGCTGTTGGCAAGTTATCCTGTTTCAGGATCAGTAAAGCAGCGTTGTCATTAATAGTTGCTGTATATGTATATGTGTGTGTGTGTCTGTGTTTTGTGTGCGTGTCTGAAATGCCAGGTCACATTTCACTTGGTCATGTGAAAGCTACAGACAGAGTCAGCTCAGGATGCAGGCTGCATAAAAGGCACCGCGTCCTGCTGAATATAAACAGCGGCCGTCTGTCTCTTTTTCTCACACACAAACATCCACTGGATGTCCAGCTGAGTGCAGATAAATTGTTGCTTGAATGCTGAGCACATCTTGCTTGGCTGAGCTTCTGCGTGTCTTTGCCAGCTTTATCTAATCTACGCTGCGCTACAGACTAATCCACGAGGGGACCCTCAGAAGTCCTGTTCTGACGAACGTACACTCTGCCACTTCACATAACTGCCACAGTGCTTCTCTCCTTCTAGAGAGTGGAAATCATTGAACAATGAGAGGATTACATGAGTGGAAATTCCTAATGTTACAAGTGGGGACTGGGCTGTGTGATGAGCAGCTGGAGTGATATCACTGATATTTTATTTTAATGCTTATTGAGGTCCAATCTATCTTTTTCACTGTTTACATTCATTACTGAAGCAAAGTCAGACATTTGCTAAATAAATATATAATAAGCATCAGTTAACATTAATAACTGTGATTTGTATTTAGTCCATCAGTTTGGGAGTTAAAGCCGGTATCAGTCCTGTATTTAGAGTATGTTTCCTGGCTGCTTTGCTGTGCTGTAACTGTTTCACTCATGCATCATATTCACTAGTTCAATTTGCTTTGTGGTCAGCTCACTTATGAGATCCAATCAATTAATGCAACCAGAAAATTCTCACTATTGCTCCCTCAACCTTGTCTTTATGTGATGGATGTAATTTAGATTTAAATGTTTGGTAGGAGAGGTTTTATCTGCTCCTTTAGAGAGGAGAGTGCTGTCCCTCAAATGTAACTGTCAGTGATAAAAGACCTTTGACAAAAAATTAAATGTTTAAAAAGACTGTTAAACCTTCAATCTGAGTATAATGGACAGGTAGTGCCTTCCTTTTCATTTATTTTTGTCATGAAACTGGTTTATCCATCTATTCATCCATTTTTTTTTAACTCCTTATCCAATTCGGGGTCGTAGGGTGGGCAGGCTACACCCTGGATAGGTCACCAGTCCAGGTTTTCTGAAATTTGTTTTTTGAAATTTATTCTCTGATATTATGATTGCATTTTGTATAAATGCCAGTTAGGTGGACTATTCCCGCTTTTTTCTTCTTCTTCTCAAACACACAGACACAGAGTTGCGGCCATGTCTTTTATAACCTCTCTCTCTCTCTCTCTCTGTTGTAGGACTGTGGCTTCAGTCACTCCTGGTATCTGTCAGTGTTCAGTGTGCTCTGCTGCCTGGGCATCATCCTCTGTCTCGCCACCTCCGTGGCTGTGGAGTGGACCGGCCTCAAAGTGGCCAAAGAGCTCCACCACAACCTGCTCAACAAGATCATACTGGCCCCCATGAGGTGCGACGCTCAGTGTGTGTGTGTTGGTTTGTCTCTGTATTTGTGTGTTTGTCTGCAGCTCTGCCTTATGAAGTGTGAAAACAGGCACAGACAGAGAGAGAGAGAGAGAGATGTGTGCTTGCTGATGATATAAGAGAAAACATAGTTAAAAGCTTTTTTGCCTCATTACTCTGAGCACCATCTGCTTTCCTCATACAAAACCCAGGAGACATCACTTACCTGAAGACACATTTGAAAGCACTGTATATACAATCACATAAGGATCTGCATTAACATACTGTATGTATTTTACAGGAAATAATTTAAACTAAGCCAGCCAGCTGCACAGTGTTTCTGAGCAGAATCATGTTGAATCTTATCTTATTTTATTGTATAGATCTGATGTTTTAAAATTAATCTCAATCTAACATTATTTATATGGCACCTAATCAGTCATCTGAAGGCACTTTATATTGTAAGTTAAAGACTTGACATTATAGAAAGAAACCCAATAATTCAAGGACCCCCTGTGAGCAAATTCGCATTTAAGAGGAAGAGACCTCAGGTGTTTGAGGGGTGAGAGGAAAGAGGAGGTAGAAAGCCCACAGGTGAAAAACACAAAGTTAATGACATGCAGTAGTAGGATATAATTGCATGGAGAGTAAAAAAGAGACAACTGGAGAATGCTCAGTGCATCGTGGGAAGTCCCCCAGCAGCCTGAGGCTATAGCATCTTAACTAAGGGATGGTTCAGGGTCACCTGATCCAGCCCTGACTATGAGCTTTATCAAAAAGGAAATTTTAAGTCTAATGTTAAAAGTAGAGAGGGTGTCTGTCTCCTGAATCCAAACTGGGAGCTGGTTCCACAGGAGAGGTGCCTGAAAGCTGAAGGACTGCAGTCTGAGAGTGAAGTGCTCTATTTGGGAAAATATGATACTATGAGGTCTTTAAGAAATGATGAAGCCTGATTATTCAGGTATGTGAGGAGAAGGATTTTAAATTCAATTATGGGTTTAACAGGGAGGCAGTGAAGAGAAGCTAATCTCTTTCTACTCCCTGTTAGAACTGAAGCATTTTGGATCAACAGGAGGCTTTTCAGAGAGCCACTGGGACATTTTGATGATAAGAAACTGCAATAGTCCAGCTTAGAAGTGACAAATGCACAGACAGACAGCTTTTCAGCATCACTTTTAGACAGGCTGCTCCTCATGGTGGAGACTGATTAGACAGATTGGAGACAGATTAGATGGTTAAGTAAATTAAAATGAAGTTTTGAGGTGGATGATCATTGCATTTATTAAAACCTAAACCAACTAAACGTAAAAAAGTATTTTTTCTACAAAAACTAACTCTATTTATAGTCACATTCTTTACTACGTCAGTAAATTTAACACGTTTATTTCTTTTTCATCCCTCCAGGCTCTTTGAGACGACTCCTCTCGGCAGCATCCTCAACAGGTTTTCCACCGACACCAACACAATCGACCAGCACATTCCCACCACCCTCGAGTGCCTCTCCCGCTCCACCCTGTTGTGTGTGTCCGCTTTGGGTGTCATCTCCTACGTCACACCCGTCTTCCTCATCGCCCTCCTGCCCCTGGCCGTCACCTGCTACTTCATACAGAAATACTTCCGAATGGCTTCCAGGTGAGTGCAACAGGACAGATGGAGGGATATCACAAACCTGTTGCTGGAAGAAAATAAATATTATTTTTCAGAATTAAGTTATTTGGATTTAGCTTATGGATCCAAAAATCTAATATTTAAAGCATAATTCGGCTGATGTTTCCCCATATGTTGTTTCCTCTGTGTTCTGGTCAGGGACCTGCAGCAGTTGGAGGACAGCACCCAACTCCCTTTACTCTCTCACTTCTCTGAGACAGTTGAAGGTCTCACCACAATAAGGGCCCTCAGGTAACACATGTTTACACCATTGGTGAAAATGGAAACTTTTAAGGAGCAATAGTAGAGGTTAAAAGCATTTTCAAAATACTGGTCTTTTATGCTGTGCTTGTCTTCGAGACTACTATAAAGTACAACAAAAACATTATTCCACTGCATTATGGGAAGTGTAGGAACAAGAGTTTTTGCTCTGAAAATGTGGTAATACAGTGCTGCAAGGATGATGTATTTTTGTAGTAAACTCAGAAGTTTGCATCACTTTGGTTCCCTCGACAACAAGCCAGTCAAATTTTCAATAACCTTTTTTGGATTATTGCAGAAATAAGATTTCTATGAAATAATATTTTTTGTATTCGGCATGATGACATTCAAGTTCTCCAACAACGTCTGTGGTCTCATTTAGCTACTTGCTTGGACTATTACGTATTTTATGTAAAGAAGAACGTGAAAATGCCTAGATCTTGTGTTAATCATAGACCTTATTTCAGGCATTTAACCAAAGACATCGACTTGGAGACAAACGAACCAGAAGTGCAAACATTTAAAGTCATTTCCAGGTTTTAGGACCCATGTCTGACTCTGCAGTGTCCATGCTTAAGGCCTTTGAACATTTGGAAGGGCAGTTTTTACTAAAATGTCAATGTGTGTGAGGCATTTTCCTGAACCTGAAAATGTAAATAGAACCTTCAGCCTTAGACTGTTCTTCAATACCAAAAAGGCAAAGCCACTCATTTTATTTTCATCAGTAAAATGTCACAACTTGGAAATTGCCCCTCTGTGGATTTCTGCTTTATGCCCAAGTAATCAGCTCTTTTTGTTTGCGTCATGCTAACATTAAGACAGAATGGAAAAGTTTCAGTCAGATGGATGTTTATTGTGTATGTAACGCAGTCTGTGATGTAATGAAATAATGAACGAAAGAAATCCTTTCTGTTGGCAGGTATGAGCCCAGGTTCAGACAGAGGTTACTACAGTTCACTGATGCCAACAACATTGCCTCTCTCTTCCTCACAGCAGCCAACCGTTGGCTGGAGGTCCGCATGGTAATGATCCGTCTGCTGTGCTCTTCTTTAAAATTCACGTCAGTTCTGGTTCGCTGTTTGTCACATATCTGCTTCACATTTATGTTGATGTTGCTGGGTAACTGCTCCCTCTGTTGGGGCTCTGAAACACTGAATTATTCATTCTCTTATTAGCATGAAATTCTGTCTATATGTCATGTTTTATGTATCAGCTGTGCTGCTCACAGCTCGTTTGGCTCTCGTGTTTCACAGCAGCAGAAAACCTTGAAATGTTGATGGATGCACAGATGCAAATAACACACACAGTCGCCATTGTCATGTGTGTTAATAATAATGGATCTCTTTAAATGTGATTTACCTTCTTCAGTTATTCAGTGAAGCGTTAGCTTCTTGCTGGGATGTTGACATTGTGTCTCTCTGCAGGAGTACATTGGAGCCTGTGTGGTGTTGGTGGCAGCTGTGGCTTCCATCACTAATTCTCTCTACGACCAGCTGTCCCCCGGGCTGGTGGGCCTCGGTCTGACATATGCACTCATGGTGAGAGAGTTTGTGGGTTTTACTACTTGTTTAACTGTAGCCGTTAAGGTGTTCACAGGTTTAAGCTCAACACTGTGCATATTGTACTTTACAACTTAGTGAAGGTTTTTATATTTATTCTCAAAACTAGCATGTAGTATAAAAGTAAAATTAGTAATTAGGAAGTTCACCTGTATTTGTAGGTAGTTTAATAAATTAATAAATTTAATAAATTTAAATAATAAAAAAACATATATTATTTAAAATGTTTTGCAACCATTTCTTGCTTCTTTTTTTTTTTTTTAACAGGTTTTGATCCAGACAGATAAAAAGAAAATGCACCCTCTGTCAATTCTAAGGTTTTACTTATCAGGACATTATTTAAAAATTATCTAGCTCTTACCAGATCTTAAAATTAGGTAAAAACAACCTGAGATGAACAAAAACACATAACATATTACTGTGTCATTATTTATTTAACAAAGATGAAGCCAAAACTGCAGAAGAAGTGAGTGAAAAACTAAGTACACCTCATGATTCAATAACTTGTAGAACCACGTTTAGCAACAATAACTTGAATAATTTTCTGTATGACTTTATCAGTCTCTCACATTGTTGCGGAGGAATTTTGGCCCACTCTTCTTTACAACATTGCTTCAGTTTACTGAGGTTTTTGGCCATTCATTTAAGCACAGCTCTCTTATGGTCCTGCCACAGCATTTCAATCAGGTTGAGGTCTGGACTTTGACAGGGCCATTGCAACACCTTGATTCTTTTCTTTTTCAGTTGTTCTGTTATAAATTTGCTGGTGTGCTTGGGATCATTGTCCTGTTAAATTACATAATTTATTGCCAAGCTTTAGCTGTCAGACAGTCAGCTGCAAAAAAACAAAACAAAAAACAAATCATTACCCCTCCACCACTGTGCTTGACAGTTGGTATGAGGTGTTTGTGCTGATTTGTTTTGTTTGGTTTTCTCCAAATGTGATGATGTGCATTACGGCCAAACATCTGCACTTTGATCTCATCTGTCCAAAGGACATTGTTCCAGAAGTCTTGTGGTTTGTTCAGATGCAGCTTTGCAAACCTAAGCTGTGCTGCCAGGTTCTTTTTAGAGAGAAGAGGCTTTCTCATGGCAGCCTTTCCAAACAAGCCATACTTGTTCAGTCTTTTTCTAATTGTACTGTCATGAACTTTAACATTTAACATGCTAACTGAGGCCTGTACAGTCTGAGATGTAGCTCTTGGGTTTTTTGCAGTTTCTCTGAGCATTGCACGGTCTGACCTTGGAGTGAATTTGCCAGGACGTCCACTCCTGTGAAGACTGGCAACTGTGTTGAATGTTTTTCACTTGTGAATAAGCTTTCTCACTGTAGAATGATGGATTTCAGTTTTTTTGGAAATGGCCTTATAACCCTTTCCAGGTTGATGGGAAGCAACAATTAATAACTAAGATCACTGCCGATGTCTTTCCTCCTTGATATTCTGTTAACTCACACCTGAATGCTCCTAACCAGAAAATGCCAAAACTGCTTTTATAGAAGTGCTCACACTTGCTGACGATCAACTAATCAAGTGCATTTGATTATCAGCACCTGGCTGCTACTTGTGCTCTTAGTTCCTGTGGAAGCAGTAATTAGTTTTTCCACACACTGCTTCTGCATTTTGGCTTTGTTTTTGTTAAATAATGACACAGTGTAATATGTCATCTGAGGTTGTATTTACCTAATTTTACAACCTGCTAAGGATCAGATGATTTTTATTATGTCCTGATATGTAAAATCTTAGAAGTGACAGAGTGTACTTTCTTTTTGCCATTCAATTCAGTTTTATTTATATAGCGCCAAATCACAACAACAGTCACCTCAAGGCGCTTTATATATTAGGGTAAAGACCCTACGATATTAGACAGAAAACCCCAACAATCAGACGAC